>JARHVA010004523.1:1157500-1180000 GCA_037957365.1 Torreya grandis
ATTATTGAGAAATATATTCCAATAATGTTTTTGTTACTTGTGACTATTCCAGTTTATTAGATCCTATTTTTACGAGGTTATTGTGCTACCTCCATGGATATATAATAACATTGTTTGTATTAAATATATATGAAAATATAATATAATTACTATGTGAAATTTGTATTTGGCTCTCTAATTTTTAAAAAAATTGGTATTAGAGTGGTTTGTAATCCTGTGTGTGATGGAAGAGAAATGAATCTTTAAGGGGAAATTGTATTATTTCTCTACCCTGTGATTGAAAAACTAGTATAATAGAAGCCATCATCTAGTGTAAAAGTAATCTGATCAATGCAATAAAAGCAATGACCAATAGACATGAGGTGATGGAATAAAGTGTAGCATTAGAAACATTGCATGGAATGTTTAGGAAGCATATAGTGACCTAAAATTAGAGAGTCACCTGGGGAAGTACACATTGTAGCCTATGACCTATATTATAAAATAAAAGTCCATTGAATTTAGTGTGGGATGCAGCCTTGATGCTGAGGAAGTGTAGAAATGGCTTTCCATTTGCCTGATTGGTGGTATTTTAACTTCGATAGAATTAGAAGTTCATAATGTGGATAGAAGAAGGGGTTATCCTCAGTGAAACATAATCTGACTTCTCAACTCATGTTTTTTGTGTGAAATTATCTACATATTTAAATGGTTCATAGCTCCACATCTACACATACATATTTTGTGTCAAATAGTTAAGACTTCCATTATAAATCTTTGTTACTCCTCTAAGGATTCCATTTCACAATTTTAAATTCTATTCTCAGTGACATAGATTTTACCATGATCCTATCTTGGCTTCCAAGTTGGATTTTTAGGTATTTATTCATTTTTAATCAATGGTATTTTATTGTTTAAAGTTTTGGTTTCAGATTATGTTTCATCAAAATTAATACTTTTGGTCATTGGTTAACATGTGTGATATTTAAGTGAGATTCGATCTTTTAATTAATCATTTTAATGTGTCATTAAGTCCAATGTTTAGTTTGGTATTTTTTAAATTCTAATTCATGAAAATAAATATTTCATGGCATACAAGTTCTTATCAACTAAATTTAGAGTCACAATTTTGCTAGTAGTATGTCATTTGAATATTTAAAAGGTAATATATTTTGAGTTATCAATCGTAAATGTCATGAAAAGAGTCAAATCATAAAAAGTATCAATATTTTGTTTTCAGTCCATTTTTGATATTATCAAAGTCAAAAACCTCTTTTATAGGTGCATTATCAAGGGAACTTGACATCTTGAGTCATATGTGTCAGTGGGAGAGTTTTTTTCCTAAAAAATGACATGCATATGAGCTTTAAAGCTATATTGGTTAAGTGAAGCAGCTTCATTAACTGAAGGCTAGAGTATATAGGAAGGTTGGAGGATAATTGGCTTCCTGTCATGAGTCACCTATGATGGGGTCGCATCATTGCTATGGTGACATTTTTCAATGTGCTTGTTTTATGCTATGCATGGTGTTGTTTTGTTGTGCAATGTGGTTTTCAATAAAATTACTAACTATTATTTTTCAGTTTGGTACATCCTAATGAAGAAAATTGTTGGGAGTAAAAGTACTAATGTAGCACTTGGTTTTTGGAAAAGGGTTTGTGGAAATGTAAGAAACCATCGAAGTGTATTAAATAGTCAAGACCTCCTGCCACATCTAAGTTCATGGTAAATCTACAACAGAAAACCATATTGATTTGTGTTAATCTAAGAAACCACCGAAGGTGTTAGTAGAGAGATGTACTCATATCATTTCTAAGTTTATGGTAATCTTGCAAGGAAAAACCAAGGTACCACCAAGACCATGTAGCCATAAAGATGGCATTCCACCTCAGAAAGTGAGCAGGCTACACAGAGAGTGTAAATTGTTTTATCATGTTTAAATTAAGGGGGTGCTAAGAATTAATAATGTTAAAGGTGTGAATGTTAGGATTTAATATATAATAAAATTATTAATTGTTTTATAGGATTAATTATTTTAAAACCTATTATATCATGTTAGTTGGTTTGTTATTATCAAGAAATGTATTTAGGTAATGCTTTTGTTACTTCTAACTATTCTAGGTTATTGGATCCTATTTTCTAGGAGGTTATTGTGATACCTCCATGGATATATAATAGTATTTATTTTTTATCAAATATATATTAAAATATAATATAATTACTATGTACAATTTATATTCATCTCTCTAATTTGTTAACATGTTTAAGATGCTCTTCCTTTGACTTACTATAATGGATGGAATGGTATCACACATCAAAGCAGAAGGAATTGATTTTCAAAATTTACTTTAAAAAATCATGTGACAAGTCTTGGGTTTTAGTCGTGTACACTCTAACCATAATCTAATTTTAATTAATTCAATATTGTTTTTAAATATATATGTTGTACATTTGGAAGTAAATATATATGAAATTTATTATACTTTATTAAATGTTATATAATAAGAATAATAATAATTTATAAATAAATTTTAAGGTATATTATTATTATTTATTTAATTCTAGGGATTATGGCTACGGTATGATGAGAGCTTCTTAAAGAAGGCTATAACAAATTAGTCAATCAATGTGGTTATTAAAGGTTATGGGATGGATTTTCAGAAATGTGGTTCTATAAATTTTTATTTAATTTATGTTAGAAATTATTTATTTAATAAATGTTTTTATTTATATCTAATAATTTAAATTAAATTTATGTTTGGATTGAATACTTTGTTTTTTAATGTTTTGGTTAATAACATGGCTTGTTCATAAGGTCATGTAGAACAAAAATTGATCACTTTATGATTTTAGTGGGTTATGGGTCATCTTACAATGATTATTATTGGATTGCAATGAATTAATGAAACATAAATTGGAGTGACAATAGATATATTTTCTTTTCAAAAAATATTAACAATCCAACTGAGAAATGTAACCTTCCCATGCAAGGATCCTATCTAATTAAATTTGGAACCAATCCATCCATAATTATCCATTTTATTATTTAATAAATCAAATAAAAAATTAATAAATTACAAATAAACTATAAATAAGATGTAAAAAAGATGATGCTTATAATTTTTATTTTCTATAACTATTGTGATATAGGAAAAGAGTTGAATTTTCCTATGTTATTATGAATATTTTCATGTTAATAACATCTATGATATATGTGAGAGGTTTATATATTTATGTAAAAAAAAATTGGAATTATTATAACATTCAATGATAATATATTTTAGTCTTATATTTATTATTGATGTTTAATATTTATATAATTCTTATTGATATTATGTTTTTTATGTTAATTTTTCCCACTTCAATTTTATATATACACTTTTTTATTAGGGTTTAATGTTTATGTGATTGATATATAAAATAATTTGTATTATTATTTAATTTTATATAAAATATAGTATGAATTTATATATTTCAATTAAAATTTTAAATTAAAATATTCATTAAAAATTTATTGTGTTAATTAATATGTATAAAATATTAATTAATGAAATTATTTATTATTTTATTGATAAATATGTAAGGTTATAAATGTGTTTTAAATTATGATATTATATAATAATTGTCACTATTTGACTTTGAAAATACACACTTAAATGGGAGACATGTTTTACTCATGAAATATGTGTTGAAATGAGAACCATATTATAAGGACACAAGATATGGCATCTAAACCATATGAACACAAGACTATAAACTTCTCTGAAAACTAAGGTATCTTAACTTTTATCTTCTAAAACTTCTCTAGAAATCTTGTACATTTACCTTGATCACATGCAAAATAATAATTATTCTTCTTGCCCTAATGTGAAAATAATCTCTAAAATAGAGGAAAAAACCAAAACATTAATAGAGAAAAGTATAACTTTCTTGATACTTTTCCATCTACTATAAGGTAGTAATATTAGAAAAAAAACAATTCAATAAATCTAGTAATTCAATCTTGGAAATTAGTGTCATGAATTATATATTGAAACTAACATTTTTCTGACCTCTAAAGGGTAGTAATAATAGAAAAACAATTAAATAATTAAAATAATTCAAGCACATAAACTAGTGTCATGAAACTTATTTAACATAGACTTATTTACTTCAATGAATACTCTAACACTTGAATGTTTGTTCTTCTATAAAATTTTAGTAATAGTTCAATAGATTGTAAGGAATATTGAATATCATAGATTTCCTTTCATTTTAAGATAAACTAAAATATGTATATTTAGAGAAAAATGAATTCAAATTAGAATCATATTGGCATCCAAACGAATCGTAAGAGTAAAAAAAAATGTAAAATATAGAATAGGGGAACAAATATTCTCTATCCTTGGAAAGATTCCAAACAAAAGAATTTATATAATATAAAAACATTACCTATAAAAAAAACCCTAAAACACCAAAAAAATTATAAAATTTAAATAAAATACATTATTTATATACCATACAATAATCTAATTTTTTTGTTAAAATAATTTAGAATAAATAATAAATAAAGCATTCGAATAAGAAACCATGATGTTCTAGTGACTTTAGAATATTCATAAACATATTATTCTTAGAAGGGAAAAATATCCATAAGACTATGATAGTATATGGGTCCAAAAACATTATAAAAATATTATTTACTATGCAAGAGCCATACATAGATATGATATGTTAGAGTTTCATGTATAAGGTAATATATGTGCTTTGTTATGCCTACTATGTAAAATTAAAATTCAGATCATCTAAAAAGTTACGTAATTACTATAAAATTATCTCAAATGAGTACGAGATATTAAATATGCTTTAACTTTGGGTCATGAATTATATAATAAATAATATTATTTTATTATTATTCATGTAATTTCCCATTAACTCTAAGGTTCTTTGAAATTTTTCATAATAAATATGCACAGTGTTTCCATAGTGTTCATGTTTGCCACACATTCACTCAAAGGTCATAATATACTTCATTTATGCATCACAAAGTCTGTATATACGCCATGTGGTCTCTACATAATATGTGTTGATACTATAATAGTATAACTATTTTCACCCTTTTCCTTGTAGACACCATCCCAGATTAAACTACAACCACATATGTGGACCTAAACAATAACTATTGAGTGCACATATAAAATCAATGTCACATTCAAGATGAATAGGGTAGTGGGTCCACCACACCCACATGGCCACCAAATCTCCAAATGTGATCATTAATTCCATAAAACTGATTCTCTCATAAAATTTATCACTAGATATACAATTTAAATTGTATAAATATTATTTATTTAATCTCAACTTTGTGTGTTTGTGTGAGTGTGAGTGTGTGTGGCATAGGTCACATTCACATATTCAAACTATCCACATGTCTCCATCATGGAGTCTCATATTCATAGAGTAGCAAGGTCTATTTAATTATTTTCACTTTCTCTTATGGATGTCAAGGACACATTGAACCTAGAAATCACACGTATGTATGCCCATGTTTATGTGGTTCCCATCCACATGTGAAGTGTGGCCATGTGGTGAAATTTTGGGTACTATTCCCTCACTGAGGCCTATGTATTCTATATCTTTCACCTTTACCCATGATCAATCAATGTATCAAACCATATACATATACATATTATATTAAAATGAACCATATACATATTATATTATATTGAAATCAATGTATTAAATGATCAATCTTAATAGGTTTCCTAATTTAAATTTATATGTCACATATTATTTCATTTGTTTGAAAAAATTTAACAATCCTTTTTTGAATTGAACCTACATTCATCTACTAATATTCTAAATAATGATTGTAATTAATTTTTAAAAAATACTTGTAATGTCATAAGTGAATCTATGGTCATAACTCAATAGCTCTCATTATACAATTTTTTAGTATGAAATTTATTTCATAATGTTTTCATCTTCCATTTCACCACATAACAACATCAAAAATTTTATTTCCTCTAAAAATATACCTTGGAAAATACCAAGAGATGATTATCCTTCAACTACATAAATTTTCATTTATTTATTTTTAATTTCGTGAATGCATGTTGGGTCTATGAACCCATGAATCAAAGTGTCATTAGTATTGTCATCATAAATAAATTAATCTATAGGATTATTATCATATTGAGTTTCAACATCTTAAATCTCATCATACGCAACATGAATAAGATGGTCTTAGTCTTGGTTTAGTTGCAAATTTTGCATGCAATGCAATTTTAGTTTGTACAATGTTTTGAATATTTCATATTAACATATCAAAATATAATTCTAGATTAAAAATATACCTATATTTTAGAGAAACCATTTGAGATCAACTTCAATAGTTTTTCTTAATTTATGGATTGTGTCAATGATCTAAATATTATGTAAATAGCTTTTGGGGGCATTGGTTAATCTTCCTCTTAATATAAATTATGGTTTCTTGTAATAGTGTTGTTTGATTTAAATGAATGCCTACTATGATGCAACTAGATTTTGTTAAATATCAATTAAAACTTACACAAATTTAAATGTAAGATTGAAATAAATATGCTTAGGGATGAATATTTGGGAAGCATATCATTTTCAAAAGATCTACATTAAAAAAAATAAAAAATCTGTCATAGTATAACTCATAGTCAATATTATGTATTTTCCTTCTCTTTCATTTAAAATTTTATCATATTAAACAAGCAATGATATTTACTACAAACCATGTATATATGCTAATTTTAAACATGTATTATCATGTATTTCATTCAATTTTATTATTTTTTATAGAACGAATCAATTTATACTCAATTGGTAGTTTTTCAAACGTCATAAATTTCAAATGATATAGTGATTTACAAACAAGGTTGTTAAAATTCTATTTTGTTCACCCAAACTCTAAACAAGATCTCAATTTGAAACTTTCATTATCAATTTTTCATAATATATATCCCAATCATTGGATATTAATTATATATTATATTTATAGCTTTTTGTAATACACTATAATGGCTTATAGTGGATGTTATTTTCATATTTTAATTTCAATATTAATTATAATAGATATCCATTGAAAGAATAATTCATTAACATTAATTTAACTTATTTGGTGGCATGGTCATGTTAATCATATATCATTTTTAATTTTCTATCTACCAAGCATTTCTTATGGCATCGATGTTAAACCATTTTTATAAGCAAGACACTACATCATAATTCTTAAACATATATGCATTATATAATGACTATGTTGCATAATATCTAAAAATGTTGATATAAAATTATTCATTATATTTCAATAAAATAGAATTAAATAAGAGGTGAACAAAATCTCTATTCCTAAATGTAACTCTCCATAGCCTTATGCTCTTAATATCATGTAAAATGACCCATGTAAGTGAGATTCCAAGGTCATGCATGTATGCAATAGATGAACATGTCTAATCATAGTAGAACTCATTAACTATGAAATTTATTTCATGAACCATAAATATTATTCGTATTGATGTCAATAATCTATGCACTACTATGTCAATTATAACTCAGTAAATAAAGACTCAACGCTTTATGTAAGAAAAGATACCAATAGTGAACATAAACAATATCATAAATATTTCATCACTTTATAACTCATGATAATATGACTCTTTTCCCAAGTTATAAATGTACATTTAAATCAAATAAAATGATTGAATCATGAATTAGTAAGATGATAATAAACTAAGTTTTAAAAATTAAATATCAATATAATGATGCCTCAAAAGTGTCATTGGTAAATTAATTCTACCTGAATCTTGAATCATTCATGTAAAAATATTTTGATATATAAATACAATGCTAGGAATTGATCATGCAACCTCCAAATGAAACAAAAATGATGATAAACCCAAACATAAGTGGCCCATATATCCCCAACCCTTGGTTACAAGGTTGTAAGAATTTTTCAAACAAAGCCCAATGACATAAAATTAAAATAGATAATAAATGCAAGATGACCATATTACCACCAATAAAATTAGGGATTTTACATACTAATAAAATCACATAAAAAACATAAAAATAAAATTACAACCTACTCCAAGGTTTTTCAAGATATAATCAGCTTCATATCTAACAATAAAAAATTTATTCCATTTATTATTTTATTTATACTTTTCTTTGACATCCATGGTCTAAATAACGTTACCCCAAAATCACAATTATCATTTTAAGTTTCTCCAAGAAAACTAAGATAATAATTAAAGTTACTTTTTTTAGAATCATTTTTTTTCAAAATATAATATAAACATTCTTTTAATGGTCAAGAACTGAAGATGTGGTTATATAAAACCCTATAGGCATTGCATAACCTATTCTTCACATATTTCCGTAATATTTTGATTGTAAAAAAAGACAACTTATATATTAAGATATTCCCTTAATGAAACCTAGGTTCTTCCTCGTTTATAGTATTTATGAGCTTCTTTGTCATTTATCTTTATGTATCATGTCAATTACATCTAAGTCCATTTAAATAAAATAATAATGCTTCTCCCCAACACCCACGAATCCATCATCATGATAAAAATTAGTTAATGTTAAGAAAAAAAATTAAATTCTTAATGGGAAAATTTTTGTTACCCATGATACACATCCTTAAAATTCTCTCCATTACCCTATTGCACTATCCACTCTATCTCCCCATTCTAAAAAGAGTTCGAAGTCAATGGCCAAACACTAATGATAAGAAACAACACCCCAATCTAAGATGAATAAAAATTAAATCATTTTTTAATTAAAAATTTGACTAAAACAAGGTCATTAACCATAATCAGTCAATCCATTTCTTATAAATTACCATGATAATTGACCAATGTCCAATATCAATCTATCTCATTGCCCACTACCATGGCCTTGGTCTAGGTCACTTTCCAACCTTGCAGTTATAATCCCATTTCACAATAAGGGTTAATTTTATGACAATAAGTGAAGATACCAAGGATGCAAGTCATTTCCAATTATAGTAACATGATAAACATGAGAAATAGTGTTAAGTAATATGTTATAATAATGAACAAGTTATCCAGTCAAATAACTTATGAGTAAAACTACCTGAAAATAATAATCAAACAATTGTGGATTTGGTACCATGTTAAAATAAAAATGGAAGGGAATCAAATATTTTTTAATATGATTGGCATGTAAAAATAAATAAATTATCAAAAAAAAAAAAGTGTTAACTACCAGATGGCACATAATCGAGGAAATAAGAAGAAATAAAAGGAATATTTTTCCTTCTCTTTGGGTTTTGGTTGTCATTCCCATAAGGGTGATCATTATGACATAGTAAAATTAATTTAGGAAGATATGGAATATCTAGGTTTCAAGTTTAGTTTGAATGATGAAGAAATAGGTAGAATCAAGCTAGTAGAGGCACGAGAGGTCTAGGAAGATTCTTCGTCTCCTAAGGATGTAAGTCTGTAGTGAAAATAACATCAAGTGTAAATATAATCCATATTAGTGGCAGAAAAAAATGGTATTATATACATATATATTATGTGGATAATTTAAAGTGGTTTTAAGGATCCTTAAGATCTTATATCCTTCAATAGTCATAATTGACTTACAAGTTTGTAGCCCTCTCTTATAGGTTTGTTTGTTCTTTTCAAAATTTAATGAAATAATCTAATTTTTTTAATAATAAAAATATCCAAACTCATTAATTCACATTTTATACCCATTAAACATATCCATTTATACCTTTATCTAACCTTAAAATTTTTAGAAAACACAAAACATGGGTTCCCAAGCCTAAGAATTAAGACTCTAGACTATGTATTTTACATAATTTTCTTTCATCAGATCAGAACACTCTAAAAACTATTTAAATACCTTGAAAAATCTTGTCACACCATTAATAAATGTTTTTAGACTCTTTTAGGTTTAAATCTCAAGATATAAGGTTTTATGTGCTTAAATCTCTAGCAATCATATACAAAGGCCGAGAGCATTCAAAAATAAATAATTTGAGTTTGGTGATATTTCTTATAATTATTTATATTTTATTTTATCTACCCCACTATTATATACACTTACATACAATTTTAGACTTTGAACAATTCTTAAAAGTGAATAAAATAATGTTTCCTTGATTGTACTTGTACCTTTTTTTGATTGTAACATAATTGTACTATCATATTAAACTTGAAACATGAAAATGTTGTTCCAAATAAAATAAATATATTTAAAAATATAAATTAATTTAATTTACACATTAAAAGTGTATCCAAAATAATAAATAAATTTTCTTTATTCATATATTTTAAAAAATTGATATACAAATTTCTATAGACTGTCTCCAACCTCTCTAGAAACCTGTAACTTATGAATTTATAATTTATTTGTTAATTTTATTATATAAAATTATCATGGTTTAATATTTATCAATTATTTATATATTTATAAAATTATTTCATTCTTGTTTCGTGTCCCAGTGGCTTATGATTTAGCCAAACATGGCTAGTTTAGTCATCTATTTATGTTGCACATACATTGATTCAACTAAAGACAAGTTAAAAGCGAGTCAAAGGTTAAAATTTTTTTAAAACATATATTTATACCCTATTTATGAATTATCATATGAATTATATCTTTATAACATGTCAAAACCTTCAATATTCTTACTAACAAATAATTTTTTTTGAATTTCTAATTTTGGTGGAAAACCTAGAAACACCACAAAAAGATCTAAAAATTTTAAGTAGAGCCTGGAAAAGGTTTATTATAAAAAATTCATGAATTTTTATACCTTATAATACAAAACATAATTAAACTACTTATTTAAGACACCTACACTAGATTACTAGGGAATAAAATAATTGTTCATGAGCTCTTTCTCGTAAGTTACTCAACACTGGTGTCATGCTTGGTTATCTATGAAATTGTCATCAAAAATTTTATCCTAAAGTGGATGGTACATCAAATTTATCAATTATTGAAATAACTCCTTGAGTCTAGTATTCTTCATCACCTTCTTGTCTACAATGGCTTCAATCTAATTTGGTTGTGCATGTGGTAGTTATTGCTCCAAATTGATGGTATGATCATCTTTGTCTTGAGGTACCTTCTATGAGTTATACTCTCATATACAAGGTTAAATTTTTTATAAATTTAATATGCATGAGATTAAAATATCAAATAGAATCTCCAATTCATAAGTACTATCATAAAAAATTTAATACCTTATAAGGTCTAATTTTCTTCATTTTCTACTTGTATTCCCCCTTCGGGAATATTTATTTTATGATATGGGAAAATATTAGATCACCTTACTCAAAATTCATTTATTTTATTATCATTTCCTAACTTATCTAATACTTTATTGAACTTAATTCCAAATTTCATTTTCCCTATTCATGCAACTCTTTCATAGTTGTAGTAAAATCCTCACCTTCTACACTCATTTTCTCCTACTTGCCTATGTTTATTAGCTCATGCATTCCTATTGGATGGATTTGATATGAAATTTTAAATTATACATAAATTTTACCTCTATTTGGGTAATCATTATATTTTAATTATACTTGATCTAGTACTTGATCCCATTATTTAGGATGGTCATTTTCAACTTGTTGTATTCCCACTTAAGGAATATTTATTTTATGAGATAGGAAAGTATTATATCACCTTCCTCAAAATTAAATTATTTTATTCTCATTTTATAATTTATCTTAATGTTATTGAACTCAATTACAAATGTTATTTTATCTATGCATGTAACTCTTGCATAACTATAGAAAAATCCTCACATTCTACCCTCCTTTTCTCTTGCTTGCCTAAGTTTACTCGATCATAATATTGCTTGGATGGATTCAATATAAAATTTGAAATGGGATATAACCTATAGTTATATTTATATAATCATTATATTTAAATTTTATTTGAGATAGTACTTGATCCCATTATTTATGATGGTCATTTTCAACTTTTTATATTCCCCTTAGGGAAACTTTAAATTTTATGAGATGAGAAAGTTGTAGAGCACCTTACTAAAAATTCACTTATTTTATTCCCATATCACAACTTATATTATAATTAATTAAACTTAGTTCCAAACATTGTTTTACATGTTTATAAAACAATTGCATAGCCATATCATAGCCCTCACCTTATACACTCCTTTTCTTCTTATTTCCTAAGTTTATTAGCTCATATATTACTATTATATGGATTAAATATATAATTTTAAATGGGATATAACCTATAATTATATTTATATAATCAATATACGTAAATTCTTCTTGAGCCAGTACTTGATCCCATTATTAAGGATATTCACGTACAAAACTTGTGAGGATGTTTCCAAGACTAATAGTCAAAACTTAAATTTAACCATAAATTTGAGGATGGTAAGATGAGATGAAGCTTAAAATGGTCCAAAAATTCAAATATTCCTCCAAAAATGGACAACAAATGTTGTATACCTGTTAGACACAATGCTTTTAGAAAGCCAATGTAATCTCACTACTTATTTAAAAATTAAGTTTGAAATTTCAATTGCATCACTTTTTTTTATACAAGTTATTAAATGTGTCATATTATAAAATCTATAAACCAAAAAAAAGATAAATTCATTACCTTTCTATGTCTTTGGCATCCCAAGCACAAATTCCATACTCATTGAATCCCATGGCCTATAAGGAATAGGCAATGGATGGTATAAGAATGGATATTAACTTTTTCCTTTATCATAATGACATATTATACACCTTTCTACAAGAATTTTCACATCATATTTAATTATTTTCCAATAATGATGTGCAATCAATTGAGCAAGTGTTTTTGTTTGCCTAGTGTGTCTTGTTAAGATTCCACCATGTTTCTCCTTTACTATCTTTTCTCTTATCAACCTTGTTGGTATGAATATCTAACTTCATTTAAATTAAAATACATCCATGGAATTATAACTATGTTTATTTAATTCTTACATGTTTCATGGGCCTTCTTGAAATTAGGATCTCCTTTATATAAATCTTTAATTGTATTAAAACCCTATATATTCACTTAGAAATCTTGTATAATCAAAATTATCTTGATTAATGAATATAAAAATTTATTATATTTTAAAATTTTATTCTTAAAATAAAAATAAAAAACTTTTCAAAAATTCAATCAATTTCATGTCTGTGACTTAGTTCAGTTTGACTACTAATGCATTGTAATGCGTGATTATTTGTATATAACATA
This sequence comes from Torreya grandis, assembly GCA_037957365.1. Lineage (NCBI taxonomy): Eukaryota > Viridiplantae > Streptophyta > Pinopsida > Cupressales > Taxaceae > Torreya > Torreya grandis. The sequence goes on from JARHVA010004523.1 coordinate 1,170,725, forward strand.
AAATAATTGGGTAGTGGATAGTGCCTCCATTTCTTTAAGGCTTGGAAAATAGAATATAATTATTTGTCATATTCTAATTAGTTATTCTTCACCTCATTTATATTTTCACTAAATTAGGCAGTTGGTATTCCCTCTTGGATTAAAACAACTCTTAGGACAGTAGTAGTATCATCACACTCTAATTGGAAAAAATAAATAAAATTAGGTAAAGATAATATTAGTTACTCTTTGAAATTTTTATTTAGAAACTGAGAACTTATCTCAGTCTCTTTAGTCTATTGAAAATATATTTTTTCCCTTTGATAGTTTCCACTATTTGAGCACAAATGCCATTAAAATTCTTTATAAACATTCTATAAAAACAAGTCAAGCCATGAAAACTTATTATCTCAAATAAAATCCTTGGAATAGGTCATTATACTATGGATTTGACCTTGTATTTATCCATTTTCAATCCATATTATCAATTGACAAATCCTAAATAGACCAATTTTGTCTTCATGAAGGTACACTTCTTGAGATTCATTGGTAAATTTTCTTCTCAAGTAGCTTGTTTAAGACCATTGTAATATGTTTAAGATTATATTTCTTTGACTAACTATAAATCAAAATATCATCTAGGTAAACAATTAAAAATTCACTTGAATAAATCTCTATCACCTCATTCATGAGTCTCATGAAGGTGCTTTGAGCATTAGTCAACCCAAATGCCATTATAATCCATTCATATAGTCCATCATTGGTTCTGAAATTTGTCTTCTATTATACTTATCTTTGATACTAATATGATGATAACCACTATTAAAATCTATATTGGAGAAAATTTTCACCACTTAGACAATCCATTAGACCATTAATTGTAATAAAAAATATCTATACTTGATTATAATCATGTTTATGGCTCTTGAATCAGTGCACATTATCTAACCTCCATCCTTATTATGAGTTAGGAATTCTGAAATAGTAAAAGGACTTGAAATTTGTCTAATTAATCTTTTGTATAATAATTCTTGAACTTAACTCTTTATCTCCACATTATCTCATAGAATTAGGTCTATGTAGTGATTGATGATTCTCATTAGAGTTAGTTAACTAGGCAAGTCATCCACAATAATGGCAATAAATTCATTCAATAAATTCTATATTTGTAGAGGTAGATTAGTCATTTTTGTCACTCTAAAAATTATTTTATGCTTACCAAACAATGCATAACTTAAATCTTCTTTTTATATTTCAAACAAGTAATCTTTATTAGTAACACCTTAAGATTGTCTTCTACTTATATATTTTCCTCTTTCAGTGGTATACGTGTGTGATTTTTTCCATCTTTCTCAAAGGTATGGGTATTCATTACCCCACCGTGTATGGATTTAATTTCAAATTACTACATTATATCCAATATGACATGGTAAACATCCATAAGATTGACATCACACAATACCTCATCCTTGTAGCTATCTATCTAAAATTCCACTTTACATTGCTCATTTACCAAAATTTGGTGTCCTTTTTTCAGCCATGTCACCTTACAAGGAGTGGGGTGTGTTACTATTTTAAAACCTAATATTTCAACCATTTATAAAGAAAATATATTATCAATACTTCCACTATCTATAATAACCTTGAAGCACTTGCTTTTTACCTTGTAAGTGGTTTTAAACAATGTATTCCTTTATGTAGGTTCCTTAATTTCCTTGTTTGTATTAAATAATACCATATTCATAAGCATATATTCTCCCAATTTAACTATAAATTAATGAGAAGGTGATACCACACTCTCCTCATTAGTTTGGATAATTTTATTATTTTCTTGACTTGTATAAGGAATCTCTAGGCATTAATATGATCTATTCACAAACTTCTTGCATTTGAAATATATACCTAAAAATCTTCTTCCTCTGCCTCTTATGAATGTAATCCTACCTATGAATGAGTAAATACCTCTATTAGTTTGAGATTAACTTTATAAAATTATATATTCTTCATTATTGATCTATAGCTTTCTCCTTCCACCATGCTATTCTCTTCCTCTAAAATTTCTACCTCTACCCTTCAAATCTTGAATTTGCTTTATAAAAAATTCTCTTCTAATTTAAGATCAAATTGGTATGAATAATATATTTATATTAGTGATATAAGGATGATATAATACAATAGGTTATCTCCAATAGATTTATACTATGGCATTTACTAGAATACTTTACTATACCCCACCTGTAATTATGATTTGAAATTTTGGAGCTGGGTAATTGAAATAGTTCAGTTGAGAATCCAACTTATTATTGATGAATTTGTGTGTTCTCCCAAATTAAATAAATATAGTTTAATTCTATTCCTTAATGAAATTGACCACATTAATATTTAGAGGAGTACTATTAGTTAAAAGTGTATGACAAGAAAAAGTAGGTTGAGAATATTCAGATTCATCCTCAGGTCCTTATAGATTATTGATGTGTGTTTGTGTTAAGGATGTAATGTGAACAATAGAATAAAACGTATCAGATTATAAGGAAAACAAGAATATGGTAATGACATCTTAGGGCTTCACTCAATTTATCTATAGAGATTATCTGGTTACAACTTACCACCTTCTAGTCTGCAAGCAAACCCTACTATAGGGACAAAAGCAATATGGTAGTGACATAATCTACCTCAATTTGTTATGATGTAAATTAATTTTTTTTTTCCAATATAAGCCCAAAATCTTAAACAAATAAATGTATATACATAATGACCATTAATCTAAATTGATTCATTTTTAAAAAGTTCAAAATGAGGGAGTAAGGCAAGGAAGAAAAGAAAGTTCCCCTGAAACAAAAAATACCAATAGATTTGCTATGTTTTATATTATCAACCCAAATAGTGCCCAATTAAAATTAGACTATTTAGATCTTATTCATAGCTAAACTAACATTATAATGATCTAAGACTATGGGATGCCTATATCTAGACACATTAGATGTTGGGATGAAAAGAGTAAGGAAGAAACTAAAATTATTCTTCAAACATAACAAGATCCTATGAACTTTGAAAATATGCAAGACCTTATTACTTCAATATCTTAACTATCAACATATTATATGAGTCCCTTAAGTAGTTATAGGTGAATATTTCATGGAATTGAATATTCAATAGAGTTTGGATCCTTGAGGTCTCCTCTAAATTCCACAATTTAATGCATTCATTTTAGACTGCTATCTTCTTTACATGTTCACCATTCTTTCATTATGAAAAAAAACCACTCTTATATAGACCATTGTGTATGATGTCATGTATTTTTTATGGTCTATGATAGGTTATAAATATGATTTGGGAGTTTTTAAAATACACAAAGTACCGATTAGTTTATCTATGTATGATGATCTATAAATAATCTCATTACCCTGCTTCAAAGTCTATACCCTTGAAGTCTACATTAAGTATGGTTCACCCACTTAATTGTACTAGTGCTCTTAAACCTAGCTATAGATGTACATTTGTGTTTCTTTATCCTTGTTTGAACCTGACATGTAGATGACATAATACCCTAGCTCAAATATATAACCCTACATAGATGGTTTTTACAAAGACATAGTTTGTTTTGGAAATATTATTATATTTATATGTTCAGTTAGACATAGGTAGAATTTTTGAGCATATACATGTAATACATAGGTCTTTTGTATATTTTGATTAATATGAATTTTGAGTCAAGTTTTAGATGGGATAGATCAACATATGAATTTTGAGTACTTTTGGTTATAAAGTTTATTTATGGATTATCTTATATATATGGTGAGTGTCAACATTTGTCATTCAAACCAGTGAAAATATATATGTATGAACAAATATTATTTGTAAATTAAAATAGTAAAATATATGAATTGTGTAAATATGTTTTTAATTCAAAACCATGAAAACTTTTATATGGATAATGCATGTAATTATTACACAAAACTGTGAGGACATTTGTATATGAACTAGTTTTATTTTCTATTTAAAATTGTGAGAATATATATCTATTTATGAACTATGTGTAATTTGTTAATTAAATAGTGAGAATACATATGGAATGTGTGTATGTTTGTCATTTAAATTAGTGAATAAATATATGTTTGAACTGAGTGTTTATACTTATAAATTTAGTGTGAAATCTAAGTTTGTGTTTGATAGCTAGGTTGGGTTAAGGGTAAATATTGAACTATCCTCGAATGGGTATGGGAGGTGATTAAGTCTTATCTCAGATCGGTATAGAAATCATTGTCATGAGGTGAAAATATAACCTAAGAGATATTCATTAACATATTCAAGAAAAGAATGTTAACTTTGAATTGAATTAAACTGAGATCTTACATATAAACTATACAAATACTGTGACTATATTTGTTTATTAGGTTGGAGTATTTCATTCGAACTATATATAGAAACATATTAAAGGGGACCCCATGAATTAAAATGAAACAAGGCATAAAGTCTTTGGACAAAGGTTAGAAACATAAAATAAAAGGACTGCATGAATAATAAAGACATAGTGTAATGTCTTAGCCTAAGGTTTTAATCATATTAATATATATGATAAATCTTAGGATAAAAATTTAGGCTAAGCCTTATAAAAAAGGGAGCATATGAGTATTTAGACCAAACTAGGATTTTTAGCCTAATGTTTGGTTGTGTTGAAAAACACAACCAAGCCTTATGATAAAAATTAAACTAAGTCCATGGTTCAAGATTAATTGGCTCCATGTTTAAGCCATGTCTAATGTTTAACATAGGTCCCCTTTTGAATTAATTTTGATGAGAAAAATATATTTCAATTTTTAAAAAATAACATAGGAGTGTAAATTAGGAAGAATAAACCTATAATTTCTTAGTAGCATGCCCTCAAAAATAATCATCAATCTGCTAGCATAGGATCCCTACCTTACTGTAGGTGAATTTGATTAAATGGTAACATGTCAAATTAATACATGGGAATATTTTAGATAGTGATGTAATTCCCATAGTATGATAATGTCAAATTATTAGCAGTTTTTAGATGTAAAAAAGAAAAAAGGAACAAATTTTTTATTATTCAATAATACAAAAACCAATGTGCCACTTCTAATGTAATTCAAACATTTTCCAATCCACTACTGACACCGTTCATTGATGAGAAAGATTTTTTTGGACTAATGGTGGATGGTTATGATGTCTCACCTTCTAAGAATAATGAGGTTCCCTCATATTTTTTCAGGAAAATTTAATGCAATTTTAATATCTTGAATGAAATTCTTTATTAATTTTATTATTAAGAGTTTTTAGGGCCAATAAATAGGCATTCAACATGACAGATTGGGTGTATATCATGTGCCTAATCAACTTGTGAGAAACTCTATAAAATAAAACCTTTATCTTAAGACAATCCCCTCTATAATAAAGGATCTTGTAGAGATTGGTAATAGACATGCACTTAACACACTTACTGATACCCTCATGTAACATACGAGCCAATTTTCCCATATTAATGCTTATGAGAGTGGACATGAAGATGGTCCAAATAACACTACTACTCAAACACACTAATGTAGATCATCTGGTGCTCTATGCACTAGAACTTAAATTAGATAAGGAGAAGGATTTGATGTAGACCAATTACGGTCATGTTTCTAATTAGATAGATGATATGGTTTTGACCCATATTGTAAGAAACATAATGGTTAACTGTATAGGGCATCATCAAGGATGAAACATCAAAAGAAATAAGAGCAAGCATGGAAATGACAAGTGTCAAATCCATAGGCCATGAATAAAAGCTTAAGCATCTTCCCAAAGATATATGGTACATGGCTAAGAATACACATTCTATTCAATGGTATACAAATAAAAAGACATAATCCATTAGATCAAGATCGAATGGAGCGCATTCATTCATGAGTGGAAGATCCAATAGTGCAAGATGAAGGTGGAATTTTCACCAAATCCAAAATAAACATGGTTGTGACAAGTATCACAATCACGAGGAGTATTATAAGACAACCAATGGCATTTGATCCCTCACATCAAGATCAATGAACTAGATTGACCTTTGTAAAGAAATATGATGGTACGAGGTGAAGATGATTTTTTCAAAGGGAAACTATCACTTTTAAATATTAATGAGCTAGATGCCATGAAGACACCTCATAAGCAAGACATAATATATTTTAAGATTTTGTGGACCCATGAAAGGCTAAGGTATAAATGATTGATCTAAACAAAATCTAAGGCATGAAACTCATAATTTTTACTCGTTGTCACCATGAGAGCTCTGCATAAACCTTCAAAAAATCCCTAGAAAGTATGAGATCCCTAATTCATTCTTGAAATCATTGTAATCAATATATGAAGAGTTGGATTATTGTCTATGCAAGGATAATTAAATTTGGGACCTAAATTGCAATCCACTAGAGGGAAATTTGATGAAATTCACAACCATGGTAGCTTGAAGAGGTGTTTCTAAGGAGGATGTGGATATTCAATTGACCTCAGATTACATTATATAATATATATTTTAAATAAATATTACATATTTTAATATTATATATAAATATCATTTTAAATATATCACTTGCCTTCAATTTGAATTGATTAATCCCAAGGTGCATTTACATTCAGAAATTGGCAGGAGCCCCCAATGAATTTAAAATTTAAATTTAATTTGCAAAATATGGTCCATATATTTTTTAGACATGTTGAAGAGGAATAAAAAGCATCGAATGTGTCTAACCAGATATATTCCTATTCCCACATATTATTAGTTTTTTTCAAACATACATTGTAGAGTGCTGACAGATCGAGATAGAGCAGGTTGTAGAGTGTCTGAAGCATTGAACATCTATGTTATTGTCATTTTTGTAGATCCTTATTTTCAAGTATTTAATCTTAATAGTGTTTAATATATTTTTATACTCTACCTAAAAGGTGTGATTTATTTGTATTAACTTGGCCCTTTTATTAAATGTTTAGCACTTTATGTTATGAAATTTATATGATTCAAATAGTCTACCTAGATTATTTTAATATTTTTGGCCTTGTTGGAACATGCCCTGCTATGATTTTAGTGAGCCTTCTACAAAAACATGCATATGAATATTGTTTGGGAAAATAGGGTTTTCAAATTGTAACACTAAAATGTTATAAAAAAAATAAAATAAATATAATTCCAAATACTTTGCTTGTATATACTTCAAACAATTTTTAATTAAAAATAGTACAATTTTTAAGAATTTGTGTTGGCCAGTAGTGAGCCCTATTATAAAGCCTAGTACAAAAAAAAAAGAGGTCAAAGGAGTCAAGTGGGTGTATAAGATAAAAATGGGTAGACTCCACCAGTTGTAACTCAATATGGGTAGACTCCTTGTATGATTTAATTTCTATGGAAAATAGTCATAAAATAATTACTTTGCACCTATTTTGATCATCTTCATCATCTGGTGGAAACTAACCAATTGCTTAGATTTAGACAATAAACCATGCAGTTCAAACATACTTTATTCTAAATGAATGAGCATGAATAGTTACTCAAAATTCATCTCAATTGTGCACAAAGTGGTGAGCCTTTACAATCCAATTTTTTTTTATTCCCATCCATCATAATATAAAACCTAAGATAATATAATAGGTTGTCTCCCATAGCTTTATACTATGGCATTTACCAGAATAATTGACTATACCCCCACCTATAATTAGAATTTGAAATTCTGGAGCTGGGTAAATGAAATAGTTCAGTTGAGAATCCAACTTACTATTGATGAATTTGTGTGTACTCCCAGAGTAAATAGATATAGTTTAATTATATTTATTAAGGAAATCAACCACCTTAATATTTGGATGAGTACTAGTACCTAAAAGTACATGACGGGAAATAGTAGGTTGAGAATATTCAGATTCCTCCTTGGGTCCTTCAAGACTATCGATGTGTGTTTATGTCAAGGATGTAATGTGAAAAATAGAATAACATTTATTATATTATAGGGACACAAATAATATTGTAGTGACACCTTGGAGCTTCAATCATTTTTGCTAGAGAGATTATCTGGTTACAGCTTACCACCTTCTAACCTACAAGCAGACCATGCTGTAGGGAAAACAAGAATATGGTAGTGACATAATCAACCTATATTTATTATGATGTAAATTAATTTTTATTTTCTAATATGAGCCCAAAATCTTAAACAAACCAATGGATATACACAATGAGCATTAATCTAAAGTGATTCATGTTCAAAAAGTTCAAAAGGAGGGATTAAGGTAGGGAAGAAAAGAATGTTCTCTTGCAACAATAAATACTAGCATATCTAATTTGATTTATATTATCAACCCAGATAGCACCCCATTGAAATTAGACTACTCAGATCTGATTCATATCTAGACTAACATTGGAATGATCTAAGATTATGGGATGCCTGTATCTAGACTAGACTTTAGTTGTGATGTTAGCTCCTATTAATATGTGAATTTAAGATCAATTTCTAAACCTATTAAATGTTGGGATGAAAAGAGTAAGGAAGAAACTACAATGATTCTTTAAATATAACAAGATCCTAAGAACTTTTAAAATATGTAAGACCTTATTGCTTCAATGTCTTAACTATCAACATATAATATGAATCCCTTAAGCAGTTGTAGGTGAATATTTCATGGAATTGGATATTCAACTGAGTTTATATCATTGAGGTCTCCTCCAATGTCCAAAACTTAATGTAAACCTTTTAGACTGTTATCTTCTTTACTTGTTCATCATTATTTCATTATGGAAACAAACCTCTCCTATATAGACCACTATGCATGATGTCATGTCCTTTGTATGGACTATGACACTTTATAAACATGCTTTGGGATTTTTGAAAAGACAAAAAGTAAGCATGAGTTGATATGTGTGTCATAATATCTTAACAATCTCATTATACTACTTGAAAGTCTATACCCTTGAAGTCTGCATTAAGCATGGTTTACCGACTTGATTGTAGCAGTGTTATTGAACCTAGCTATAGATGTACATTTGTATTTCTTTATCCCTATTTGAACATCACATGTAGATGACATAATGCCCTATCTCAAATATATAACCTCAGGTAGATGATTTTTACAAAGACTGAGTTTGTTTTGGGAATATTATTATATTCATATGATTAGTTAGACATAGGTAGAAATTTTGAGTATATACATGTAATATATAGGTCTTATGTATATTTTGATTAATATGAAGTCTGAGTCAATTTGATGATGGGACAGATCTAAAGAGCATTTTTGAGTACTTTTGGTTATAAAGTTTGTTTA
>JARHVA010004523.1:1185000-1192500 GCA_037957365.1 Torreya grandis
AATAAAGTGGCTTCACTTGGACCAATGTCCAATACCAATCTATCTCATTGCTCATTTTCATGGCCTTTGTCTAGGTCACTTTCCAACCTTGTCATGGTAATTCCATTTCATAAAAAGGGTTAATTTTATGACAATAAATGAATATAATAAGGACCCAATTCATTTATATATTTATTTTAATATGATAAACAAGATAAATAGTGATGAGTAATATGCAATAATAGTGAACAAGTTGTCTAGCCAAATAACCTGTAACTAAAACTACCTATAAATAATGATCAAACAACTATGGATTTGGTACCATGTTAGAATTAAAAATGGAAGGGAATAAATTTTTTTTTCAATATGAATTATATTTTATTAAATAAATATATTATCCAAAAACAACATGATAACTATCAAATGGCATGTAATCGAGGAAAGAAGAAGAAACAATAGGAAGTTTTTCCCTTCTCTCTAGGGGTTGGTTTTCATTCTCTCGAGGGTGATAATTGTGGCATAGTGGAAGATGTTTTGGAATATATGGAATATATAGGGTTAAATTTAATTTTTAATGATGAAGGAATAAGTATAAGCAAGTTCGCAGAGACATGAGAGGTTTGGGAAGATTTTTCATTGACTAAGGATCTAAAGTCTAGGGTGTAAGTGGCATCAGGTGTTAACATAATAATTAATAGTGTAAAATGAAAAGGGGATTATATACATATATATGAGGTGGTTGATTAAATTTTTTTAAGGAATATTTAAGACCTTATATCCTTCAATAGTCAGAATTGACTTACAAGCTTGTATCCCTCTCTTCTAGGTTTGTTTGTTATTTTTTCACTGTAATGAACTAATATAGATTTAGAATTAATAAAAACATAAACAAACATTAATAAAAAATTTAAACCAACTAAACATATCCATTTAGACCTTATCCAACCTTAAAATTGTAAAAAAACATAAAACATGGGTTTTTAGGCCTAAGAATTAGGCCTCTAGATTGTATTTTAGAGATAACTTTATTTAAATAAGTCAAAAAAATATGAAACCAAATTTAATACCTTAAAAATATATTAAAAAACTATTACTTAAGTTTTTATTAATTTTTTAGTTTAAATTTCAAGATATAGAATTTTTTGTGCTCAAACCCCTAATAGGCCTATATAAAGGCCGAGAGCATTCACAAATGAATAATGTGAGTTTGGTGAGATATTTTCCAAATATTTATATTATATGTGGTCTAAAACAATATTATATATAATTTCATATAATTTTAGACTTTGAAGAATTCTAAAAAGTGAATAAAATAATGCTTCCTTGATTGTACATGCAATGTTTCTTGATTGTAACATAATTGTATGAACTTAACAAACCTAAAACATGAAAAATGTTGTTCTGAAGAAAATAAAAATTGTTTAAAATAAAAATTAATTTAATTTACACTTTTTGACTGCATCTAAAATAATAAAATATTTATCTTTATTCATATATCTTCAAAAAATGATAAACAAAATTTTGTAGATTGTCTCTAACCTCTCAGAAAACCTATAACTTTAGACTTTATAATTTTTTGTTAATTTTATTATATCATATTATTATGGTTAAAAATTTATAATTTTTTTTTATATTTATAAAATTATTTCCTTCTTATTTGTGAGCATAATATCTCTCAACAACTTATGACTTATCCAAACATGCCTAGTTTAGTCATCTAATTATGTTGCACATACCTCAATCAAGATAAATATAGTTTTAAAGCGACTCAAAGGTTAAAAAAAATTTAAAACATATATTTATAAACTATATACCCATTATCATACTACCAATACCTTTATAACATGCCAAAACCTTCAATGTTCTTACTAACAAATACAATTCTATGAATTTATAGTTTTGGTGAGAAACCTAGAACCATCACCAAAAGACCTAAAATTTATAAGTGAATCCTAGAAAAGGTTTATTAATAAACATTCATAAATAATTAAAATTTATAAAAAACTTAATTAAATTAATTATTTACATGCCCTTGCATCAGATTACCAGGGAATAAAAGAATTATTCATGAGCTCTTGCTCATGAGTTATTCAACACTATTGCCATGCTTGATTATTTATGAAGGTGTCATCCAAGTTGTATCCTAAATTTAATGGTACTTCAACTTGATCAATTAATTAAATAAATCCTTGTCTCTAGTATTATTCACCACCTTTTGGTTTATAATGGCTTCAATATGATCTGGTTGTGCCTTTGGTAGTTGTTCATCACAATTAATGGTCCAATCATCTTTGTCCTAAGGTTCCTTATATGAGTTATCCTCTCCTCTAAAAGGATAATTTTTTTCTAAATTTAATATTCATGATATTATAATCTCAAATAGATTCTTCAATTGATAAACATTAGCATAAAATTTTCTTAAGAACTTATAAGGTCCAATTTTATTCATTTTCAAGTTATTTTACTGCCCCAAAAGGAATCCTTTTTTTATGATATGCAAAAATATTAGATTACTTTCCTAAAAATTGACTTATTTTATTCTCATTTAATAAGTTATATTATACCTACTTTAACACAATTATAAATGTTTTTTTACCTATTCATACAACTATTGCATTGTCGTAGCAAAATCCCCACCTTTTACACTCCTTTTCTCCTGCTTGCCTAAGTTAATATCTAATAAATTAATCTTGTATAGATTCAATATATATTCAAAAAGGGACATAAAATGTACTTATATTTGGACAATCATTATATTTAAATTCTACTTGATTGATTACTTGATCCCATTGATTAGGATGGCCATTTTCAACTTATTGTATTCCCACTTAGGGAATCTCTCTTTTCTAAAATGGGAAAGTAGTAGATCACCTTCATAAAAATTAACTTATTTTATTCTCATTTTATAATTTATCTTATGCTTACTTGAACTAAATTCCAAATTTTATTATATCTATTCATATAACTCTTGTACAACATAGCAAAACCCTCACCTTCCACACTCCTTTTATCTTGCTTGCCTAAGATTATTAGCTCATAATGGCTCTGCGACAATTTACATATAAAATTTTAAATTGGATAAAACATATACTTATATTTGGATAATCATTATATGTAAATTCTACTTGAGTTAGTACTTGATCCCATTGTTTAGGATGGTCATTTTTAACTTGTTGTATTCCCCCTTAAGGAATATTTATTTTTTGAGATGGGAAAGTAGTAGAAATCCCTCATAAAAATTCACTTATTTTCTTATTATACCATAAATTATCTTATAATTACTTGAACTTAGTTCTAAATTTTATATTACCTGTTCATGCAACTCTTGCATATCCATAGCAAATCCCTTACCTTCTACACTCCTTTTATCCTCTTTACCAAAGTTTCTTACCTTATAAGTGCCTCTTAGATGAAATAAATATATGATTTTAAATGGAATATAACCTATACTTCTATTTAGATAATCATTATATGTAAATTCTTTTGGAGCTAATACTTGATCCCATTTTTTAGGGTGGTCACTTAGCAAATTTGTGAGGACGCTTCCAAGACTCTTATTGACCACTTAAGTTTGAACATGAATCTAAGAATGGTATGATGAAACAAAGCTTAAAGTGGTCCCTAGCTTCAAATATTCCTCCAAAAATGGCCATCAAACTTTGTGTCCCAATTAGACATAATGCTTTTAGGAAGCCAATGCAATCTCACTACTTATTTAAAGAATAAGTTTGTAATATTAGTTGCATCACTTGTTTTTGTACAATATATGAAATATGAAATATTATAAAATATATCAACCACAAAAAAGATAGATTCATTACATTTTGGTGTCTTTGGTAGCTAAATCAAAAAAGTCTGTATTCACTGAATCTTATGGCTTATTAGGAATAGGCAATGTTTGGTATAGGCCTGAATTTTAACTTTGTCATTTATCATACTGATATATTCTAAACGTTTATACAAATAATTTCACATCATCTTAAATTCATAGCCAATAATAGTATGTACTAATATGAGAAAATGTTTTTATTTACCCAGTATGTCTTGCTAAGCTACCACTACGTTTCACCTTTAGTATATTCTCTCTCATTGACCCTCCTTATATGCATAGTTGACTTCCATTAAATAAAAATACCCATTGAAAAATATAGTCCATCCATGGAATTCTATCTCCTTTTACCAGACTACCACATGCTTCATAGGATTCCATGAAATTAGGATCTTCTTTGCATAAATATTTTATTTTATTAAAACCCAATGATATTCACTTAGAATTCCTATATAATCAGACTTCTCCTACATAATGCATCTGAAACTTTGTTATATCATCCTCTTTCATTCTTTTTAAAAAAATAAAAACATTTAAAAAATTCAATCTATTTCTAGTCTTTGACTTAGTTTAGTTTGACTAATAATGAATTAAAAGGCATACTTATCTGTATATATCAAAAAATCATTAGTTAATAGATAGTGTATCCATTTATTCAAGGATTCAAAAACAACATATAATTCTTGGTCATATGCTAAATATTTATTCTTCACCTCATTTAGATTTTCCCTGAAGTAGGCAATTGTTTTTTACTCTTGGATTAAAACAACTCCTATGGTAGTCCAAGTCGAATCACACTCTACATGGAAAATATTATTAAAATCAGGTGAAACTAATATTGATTTCTCTATGATATTTTTATTTAGAAATTGAAAAATTATGTTAGCTACCTCAGTCCATTGAAATTGGCTTTTGTTTCCTTTGATAGTTTCCACTATTTGAACATAAATGTCATTAAAATTCCTTATAATCTTTCTATAAAAACTATCCAAGCCATGAATAGTTCTTACTTCAAATACAATCCTTGAAGTAGATCATTCTAATATGGCTTTGACCTTCTATTTTTCCATCTTATAGCCATTTTTGGAAATTACAAATCCCAAATAGACCAATTTTATCTTCATGAAGGTAAATTTATTGAGATTAATTAGTAACTTTTCTTCTTGTATCTTTTTAAGACCATTCTAATATGTTTTATTAGAATTTAATATTTAATAACATTATTAATTATGATATACGTTTAATTATTTTAAACCTATTATAGCACATTAGTTGGTTTATTATTATCAAGGAATGTATCCCCATAATGTTTTTGTTACCTGTGACTATTCTAGGTTATTAGATCCCATTTTATAGGAGGTTGTTGTGATACCTCCATGGATATATAATAGCCTTTATTTTGTATCAAATATATATAAAAATATAATATAATTACTATGTGCAATTTGTATTCAAATCTCCAATTTTCCAACAATATGGTATGAGAGTGGTTTATAATCTTGTGTGTGATGGAAGAATATTGAATCTTTAAGGGGTAATTATATTGTTGCTCTACCCTGTGAATGAATAACCAATATAACAGAAGCCATCATCTAGTGTATAAGTCATTTGAGCAATGAATAAAAGAAACGACCAATAGATGTGAGGTGATGTCATAAAATTCAGCGTTAGAAACATTACATGAGATTTTTAGGAATCATATAGTGACATACAATGAGAGTAACACCTAGGGAAGTACACATGGCAGCTTATGACCTACGCTTTAGAAGAAGAGTTTATTAAATTCGGTGTGGTATGTAGCCTTAGCACTGAGAAAGCGTAGAAATGGCTTTCTATTTGCTTGATCGATGACCATTTAAATTCAATATATTTATAAGTTCATAGTGTGGATGAAATTAGGGGCTGTCATTAGTGAAACATAATCTAAATTATCAACTCATGTTTTCTATGTGAAATTATTTGCATATTTAAATGGTTCACAACTCCACATCTACACATACATCTTTTGTGTCAAATAGTTAAGACTTCCATTCTAAATCTTTGTTTATCCTCTATAGATTCCATTTAGTAGTTGTAAATTCTTGTCACGGTGACATAGATTTGACCATGATTCCATTTTGGTTTCCAAGTTGGATTTTTAGGAATTTATTCAGTTTTAGTCAATAGTCTTTTATTGTTTAAAGTTTTGGTTTAGGATTATGTGTAATCAAAAGTAATACATTTTTTCATTGGTCAAAATGTGTGATATTTAAGTTAGAGTAATTATTTTAAATAGACATTTTAAAGTGTCATTAAGTCCAATTTTTAGTTTGGTATTTGTTAAATTACGAGTCATGACTATAAATATTACATGCCATATAAGTTATGATCAAATAAATTTGGAGTCACAATTTTGTTAGTAGTCTATCATTTGAATATTTAAAAGGTAATATAGTTTGAGTTGTCAATCATAAATTTCCTCAAAATATTCAAGTCATAAAAAGTATCAATATTTTGTTTTTAGCCCATTTTAGATTTTATTCAAGTCAAAAAGCTCTTGTACAAATGCATTATCAAGCGAACTTGACATCCTTAGTTGTATGTGTCAGTGGGAGAGTTTTGTCCTAAAAAATGACATGCATATGAGATTTAAAGCCATATTTTTTGAGTGAAGTAGATTCAATTACTTGAGGTTGGAGTATACACAGAGGTTGGAGGACAATTGGTTTCCTATTGTGAGTCACTTATGATGGGGTCAAGTCATTACTATGGTGACATTTTTTAGTGTGTTTATTTTATGTTATGTGTGGTGTGGTTTTATTATGTAGTTTGGTTTTCAATAAAATTACTGAGCATTAATTTTCATTTTGTTACCTCCTAATGAAGAACATTATGGGGAGTAAAAGTACTAAAATGGTGCTTGGTTTTTAGAAAGGAGTTTGTGGAAATCCGAGAAACCACTGAGGTGTATAAAATAGTCAAGACCTCTTGCCTCTTCCAAGTTCATGGTCAACCTAAAGTTGAAAATCATATGGGTTTGTGTTAATCCAAGAAACCACCGAAGGTGTTAGTAGAGAGACGTACTCCTATCACTTCTATGTTTATGGTAATATTTAGAGGAAAAACTAAGGTGCCACCAAGACCATGAAGCCAAAAAGATGACATGACACCTCAAAAAGTGAGTAGGCTACATAGAGAGTGTATAATTTTTGTACCATGTTTAAATTAAGGGGGTGCCAAGAATTAATCATGTTAAGGGGGTGAATGTTAGGATTTAATATTTAAAAACATTACTAATTATCATATAGGTTTAATTATTTTAAACCTATTAGAGCACGCTAGTTGGTTTGTTATTATCGATAAATGTATTAAGGCAATGCTTTTGTTACCCGTGACTATTTCAGGTTATTGGATCCTATTTTCTAGGAGGTTTTTGTGCTACCTCTATGGATATATAATAGTCTTTAATTTATATCAAATATAAATGAAAATATAATATAATTATTGTATAGAATTTGTATTTGGCTCTCCAATTTGCCAACATGTTTAAGATGCTCTTCCTTTAACTTAATGTAATGGATGAAATGGTATCACAAATCCAAGTATAAGGAATTGCTTGTCAAAATTGACTTTAAAAATCATGTGATAGGATTGAATGACCCTTCATACTTGTCATGTGACAAGCCTTTGGTTTTAGTCCTAGGTATGTTCAC
>JARHVA010004523.1:1197500-1207500 GCA_037957365.1 Torreya grandis
GTATAATAAATAAAGCATTTGAATAAGAAAACATGATGTCCTAGTGACTTTAGAATATTATAAATATCCATGAGATATGATAGTATATGGGTCAAAACATTATAATAGTATTATTTACTATGAAAGAACCATATGTAGATAAAATATTTCAGAGTTTCATGTATAAGGTAATGTATGTGCTTTGTTATGCCTACTATATAAAACTAAAGGTTGAAATTTTCTCCTTTTGTGCTACTTCTTATTCAATTACCTTTTTTAAAAAAATTAATGTTATTTAAATTTTACATACATAATGGAAGACTAATTTACCATTATACATTTAAACAACCTTTTTATATTATGATTAAATATATAATAGTCTTAAGTAATTAATGTGGGTGAACTAGTAAGTAGTTTTAACTTAATTTTTAAATTGCAAGTTCGATTATAATGACGGGATATCTCGATTATGGGTTTATAAGAGGAAAATTCACATTAGTTTTCTAATAGATGTTTATGACCCCATCATTAGTCACATCATTTGAAAAGTTATATAATCATTATAAAATTATCTCAAATGAGTACGAGATACAAAATCTCCATTAACTTTGGGTCATGGATGATATAATATATAATATTATTTTATTATTATTCATAATTAAATATATATTCATGTAATTTCCCATTAATTACTATGTCTCTTTGAAAGTTTTCTCACAATAAATATGTATAGTGTGTCCATAGTGTTCATGTGTACCATACATTCACCGAAAGATCATATTATACTTTATTTATGCATCATAAATTCTGTATATACTCCACATATTCTCTACATAATATGTGTTGACATTATAATAGTATAACTATTTTCACCCTTTTCCTTGTAGATACCATTCCAAATTAAACTGAACCACATATGCAGACCCAAATAATAATAATTGAGTCCACATATAAAATCAGTGTCACATTCAAGGTCAAAAGGGTGGTGGGTCCATCACACCCATGTGGCCACCAAATCTCCAAATGTGATCACCAACTCCATCAAACTTATTCTCTCATAAAATTTAGTGCTACATATACAATTTAAACCATACATTTATTCATTCCTTAATCCCAATTTTATGTGTTTTTGTGAGTGTGAGTGTGTGTGGCATAGGTCACATTCACATATTCAAACCATCCACATGTCTCCACCATGTAGTCCCAGATTCATAGAGTAGCAAGGTCAATTTAATGATGTTCACTTTCTCTTATGGACGTTGTAGACACATTTAAATCATAAATCACATTTATGTATGCCCATGTCTATGTGATTCCCATCCAAATGTGAAGTGTGGCCATATGGTGGAATCTTGGGCATTGTTCCCTCACTAAGGCCTACATATTATTTGTCTTTCACCTTTACACATGGAAATTGTAAAAATTTCACATAGTGCACAAAGTATATATATTTTTTGAAATGAACCAAATACATATTATATTGAAACCAATGTATCAAATAATCAATCTTAATAGGTGTCCTAATTTAAATTTATATGTCACATATTATTTCAGTTGTTTCAAAAAAATTAACTATCCTTTTTTTATTCAAATTACGTGCATCTACTAATATGCTCAATAATGATGGTAATTGATTTTTTTTTTTAAATAATTTTGCTGCAATAAGTAAATGTATGGTCCTAACTCAATAACTCTAATTACAAAATTTTTTGGTATGAAATTTATTTCATAATGTTTTCATATTCTATTTGACCAAAGAATAACATCGAGAATTTTATTTCCTCTAAAAATATACCTTGGAAAATACTTCATCTACATAATTTTTCATTATTTTTTTTTTAATTTTGTGAAGGCATGTTGGGTCTATAAACCCATGAATCAAAGTGTCATTGGTATCCTCATCATAAATAAATTAATCTATAATATTTTTATTATATTGAGTTTTAATGTCCTAAATCTCATCATACACAACATGAATAACATGGTCTTAGTATTGGTTTAGTTGTACATTTTGCATGCAACGCAATTTTAGTTTGAACAACATTTTGGCATCTTTCATATTAACATATGAAAATACAATTCCAGATTAAAACAATATACCTATATTGTAGAGCTACCATTTGAGATCAAATTCAATAGTTTTTCCTTAATCTATGGATTGTGTCGATGTACTAAATATTATGTCAATAGTTTTTGGCAGCATTAGCTATTGTTCCTTTTAATCTAAATTATGGTTTCTTGTATGAGCGATGTTTGACTTAATTTAATGCCTACCTTCATGCAACTAGCCTTTGTTAAAGATAAATTATAACTTCCATGAATTGAAATATAAGATTGAAATAAATATGCTCAAGGGACGAAAATGCAGGAAACATCTCATTTTTAGAAGACCTACATGACGAATTTTTTTTCTCTATCACAGTATGGCTCATAGTCAATATTAAGTATTTTCGTTATCTTTGGTTTTAAATGTTATCATATTGAACTTTCAATGATATTTGATGTAAACCATACATATATGCTTATTTGAATCATGTATTAGCATGTATTTCATTCAATGTTATTATTTTTTATAGAATGAATAAATTTATGCTCAATTGGTAGTTTTTCACACATCATAAATTTTAAATGATGTAGTGATTTGTAAATGAAGTTGTTAAAAATTCTCTTTTCTTCACCCAAACTCGGAACAAGACGTCAAGTTGAAACTTTAATTATCAATTTTTAATAGTGTATATCCCAATTGTTGGATATGTATATAATATTATTAGATTTTTTTAATACACTACAATGGTATTTAGTGGATATTATTGTCATATCAAAATTTCAACATTAATTATAATAGATAGCCATTACAAGAATAATTCATTAACATTAATTTAACTTATTTGGTGTCTTGGTTATGTTAAACATATATTATTTTCAATTTTCAATCTACCTAACATTTCTTATGGCATTGATGTTAAGCCAATTTTATCAACAAGACACTACATAATAATTATTAAACATACATGCATTATAGAATGACTATATTTCATAGCATCTAAGAATATTTATATAAAATTATTCATTGTATTGCTATAAAATAGAATTAAATAGGAGCTGATCACAATCTCTACTTCCAAATGTACCTCTGCATAGACCTATTCTCTTAATATCATGTAAAATGACCCGTGTATGTGAGATTATAGGGTCATGCATGTATGTGATAGATGAACTTGTATAATAATAGTATAAATAATTATCTTAGAAATTTATTTCATGAACCATAAATGCTATTCTTATTGATGTCAATAATCTATGCACTACTAGATCAATTTTAACTTAGTAAATAAAGACTCAATGCTTTATGCAAGAAAAGAAACGAATAGTGAACATAAAAAATAGAGTAGATATATCATCAATTTATAAATCATGATAGTATTAATATTTTCCTAAGTTATAAATCAAATAAAATGATTGAATCATGCACTAGTAAGATGATAATATAATAAGTTTCAAAAATTAAATATTAGTATAATGGTTCCTAAAGAGTGTCATTGGTAAATTAATTCAACTTGAATATTGAATCACTCATTTGAAAATATTCTAATATATAAACACAACACTAGGACTTGATCATACAACCTCCAAATGAAAAAAAAGGTGAGATAAACCCAATCATCAATGTCCCATATATCCCCACCCATTGGCTAAAATGTTGTAAGAGTTTTACAAACAAAACACAATGACATAAAATTAAAAAAGAGAATAAATGAAATATGACCATTTTACCACCAATAAAATTAGGTATTTTACATACTGAAAAATTCACATAGAAAACATAAAAACATAATTACAACCTACTCCAATGTTTTTTAAGCTATAAGCAACTTTATATCTAAAAATAAAAACTTCATTCCACATATTCTTTTGTTTATATTATTTTTTACCATACATGGGGTATATAATTTTACCCCAAAACACAAACATCATTTTGGGTTTCTCCAAGAAAACCAACAAAATAATTAAAGTTGGATATTTTAACACCAATTTTTTTTCAAAATATAATGTAAACATTATTATAATGATCAAGAACCTCATGGAGGGTCTTTTTTTGAATAAGTGGTTATATAAAACCTTATTTTTATTTTATAACCTATTCTTCACATATTTACATAATATTTTTAGAATAAAAAAGAAAAACATACTTATTAAGATATTCCCTTAATCAAACGTAGGTTCTTCCTTGTTTCTAATATTTATGAGCTTCATTGTCATTTATGTTTGTGTATTGTGTCAATTAAATTTGAGTCCATTTAAATTAAATAAATATTCTTCTCCCCAACACCCATGAATCCATCATTATGATAAAAAGTAGTTAATGTTAAGAAACAAAAAATAATAAATTATTAATGGGGAAGTTTTTGTTACCCATGGTATGCATACTTAAAATGATCTCCATTACCATATTTAACAATCCACTCTATCTCCCCATTATCAAAATAGGTTGAGATTAATGACCAATAAATATTGAATAAGAACCAACACCCCAATCCAATATAAATAAAAATTAAATCATTGTTTAATTAAAGATTTGATGAAATAAGGTCATTAACCATAATTATTCAATCAATTCTCAATAAATTACCATGATAATATAAAATTTAATTAAGTATGTTTACTAATAATAACATCTAATATCAATCTATCTCATTGCTCACTACCATGGCCTTGGTCTAGGTCACTTTCCAACCTTGTAGTTTTAATCCCATTTCATAATAAGGGTTAAGTTTATGATAATAAATGAAGATAAAAAAGACCCAAGTGAAAATAGCATCAAGTGTAAACATAATACATATTAGTGGCATTCAAAAAATGGTATTCTAGACATATATATTAGATGTATAATTAAAAGTGGTTTCAAGGATCCTTAAGATCCTATATCCTTCAATAGTCATATTTGACTTACAAGCATGTAGCCCTCTCTTATAGGTTTGTTTTTTATTTTTGAACTATAATAAAAAAAATCTATATTTGTTAACAAAAATGGCCACACACATTAATTCACATTTTATACCAATTAAACATATCCTTTTATTCCTTTATACAACCTTAAAATTGTAAAAAAACACAAAACAAGGGTTTTTAGGCCTAAGAATTAGGACTCTCGACTATGTTTTTTTTATAATTCTTTTTCGTCATGTAAAAACAATTTGAAACCACTTGAAATACCTTTAAAAAAAACTTAACACACCGTTTATAAATGTTTTATGATTTTTTTAGGTATAAATTTCAAGATATAAGGTTTTATGTGCTTAAACAATTAATAGTCCTATACAAAGGCCAAGAGAATTCAAAAATGAATAGTTTAAGTTTGGTCTTATATTTTGTAATTAATTATATTGGAGGTGATCTAACCCACCATTATATGCACTTAGATATATTTTTATACTTTGAACAATTCTTAAAAGTGAATAAAACAATGTTTCCTTGATTGTACTTGTACTTTCTTTATTGTAACATGATTGTACTATCTTATCAAACTTAAAACACGATAATGTTACTCAAAATAAAATAAATATAGTTTAAAATATAAATTAAATTAATTTACACATTTAGAGTGTATCCAAAATAATAAATAAGTTCTCTTTATTCATATATCTTCAAAAATTGATATATAAAATTCTATAGACTATCTCCAACCTCCCTAAAAATCTATAATTTATGAATTTATCCTTTCTTTGTTAATTTTATTATATCCTCTTACCATGTTTAATATTTATCAATTTTTTTTATATATGTATAAAATTAGTTCCTTCTTGTTTCATGTTCCAATGGCTTATGAGTTATCCAAATATGTCTAGTTTAGTCATCTAATTATGTTGCACATATATTGATTGAGCTAAAGATAGGATTAAAGTGAGTCAAAGATTGGAAAAAATTTAAAACATATATTTATACCCTAGTTATCCATTATCATATGGCCAATACCGTCATAACTTGTCAAAACCTTCAATATTCTTACTAACAAATAATTTTTTTTGAATTTTTAATTTTGGTGGGAAACTTAGAAACACAACCAAAAGACCTAAAAATATATAAGTGAAGCCTAAAAAAGGTTTATTATTTAAAATTAATTATTTTATACATTATAATAAAATTAATAATTAAACAAACTATTTACATGCACTTACACCAGATTACTAGGGAATACAAGAATTGTTCATGGGATCCTACTTGTGAGTTATTCAACATTGGTGTCATGATTCATTATCTATGAAGGTGTCATACAAGTTTCATCCTAAAGTGGATTTTACATTAACTTGATCAATTAATAAAATAAATTTTTGTCTCTAGTATTCTTCACCACCTTCTTGTCTACAATGTCTTCAACCTGATTTGGTTGTGCCTGTGGTAGTTGTTGTTCTAAATTGATGGTATACTCATCTTTTTATTAAGGTGACTTATATGAGTTATCCTCTCCTCTAAAATTTTAAAGGTTTTATAAATTTAATATGCATGATATTATAATATCAAATGTAATCTCCAATTCATAAGCATTATCATAAAAAAATTTAAGACCTTTTAAGGTCCAATTTTTTTCATTTTCAACTTGTTGTATTCCCCCTTAGGGAATATTTATTTTAGGATATGGGAAAATATTAGATCACCTTCCTCAAAATCAACTTATTTTCTTATAATTTCATAACTTATCTAATAATTATTTGAACTCAATTTCAAATGTTGTTTTACCTATTCATCCAACTCTTGCATAGCCATATTAAAATCCTCACCTTATACACTCTTTTTCTCCAACTTGCGTAAGTTTATTAGATCATGAATTCCTATTTTATGGATTCAATATACAATTTTAAGTGGTATATAACCTGTACATTTTTTTGGATAGTCATTATATGTAAATTCTACTTGATCCCATTGTTTAGGATGGTCATTTTTAACTTGCTCTATTTCTAGTTAGGGAATATTTATTTTCTGAGATGGGAAAGTAGTAGATCACCT
Organism: Torreya grandis; assembly: GCA_037957365.1. Taxonomy (NCBI): domain Eukaryota; kingdom Viridiplantae; phylum Streptophyta; class Pinopsida; order Cupressales; family Taxaceae; genus Torreya; species Torreya grandis. Next base: position 1,204,482 of record JARHVA010004523.1, read on the forward strand.
TCCTAAAAATTCACTTATTTTCTTCTCATTTTATAATTTATCTTATATTTTCTTGAACTCAATTCAATTTTTTTTAACTGTTCATGTTACTCTTGGATAACCATAGCAAAATCCTCACCATCTACACTCCTTTTCTCTTTCTTGCCTATGTTTATTATATCATAATACCCCTTGAATGGATTGAATATATAATTTGAATTTGTATATAATATTTAATTATATTTTTATTATCGTTATATGCAAATTTAGTTTGAGATAGTACTTGATCCCATTATTTAGAATGGTCATTTTCAACTTGTTATATTCCCCTTAGGGAATATTTAAATTTATTTTATTAGGATTTAATATTTAAAAAAATTATTAATTGTTATATACGTTTAATAACTTTAAACCTACTATAGCACATTAGTTAGTTTGTTATTATCAATAAATGTATTCCCATAATATTTTTGTTACACATGACTATTCCAGGTTATTATTTCATATTTTCTAGGTAGTCATTGTGCTACTTCCATGGCTATATAATAAATTTTATTTTTTTAATAAAAAATATATGAAAATATAATATAATTATTGTGTGCACTTTGTATTCGGCTCTCTAATTCATCAACAATCTAGTATTAGAGTGGTTTGTAATCCTATGTGTGATGGAAAAATAATGACTCTTTAAGGGGTAGTTGTATTGTTACTCAACCCTGTGAATGAAAAATAGTACAATAAAATCCATCATCTAGTGTATAAGTCATCTGAGCAATGAAAAAAAAATTATGACTAGTAGATGTGAGGTGATGGCATAAAGTGCAGCATTAGAAACATTGCATGAGATATTTAGGAAGCATATAATGACCTATAATTAGAACGTCACCTGGGGAAGTATGCAAAATAGCTTACAACTTTTGTTGTAGAAGAAGAGTCCCTTTAATTCAGTGTGGGATATATCCTTAGCGCTGAGGAAGTGAAAAAATGGCTTTCTATTTGCTAGATTGGTGGCCTTTTAACTTTAATAGAAGTAGAAGTTAATAACATGGATGGAAGTAGGGGCTATCCTCATTGAAACATAATTTAACTTCTCAACTCACTTTTTTGTGTGAGATTATCTACATAGTTAAATGGTTCATATCTCCATGTTTACACATACGTATTTTATGTCAAATAGTTAAGACTTCCATTCCAAATTTTCATTTAACCTTTGTAGATTCCATTTCATAGCTCTAGATTCTATTCTCAATGATAGAGATATCACCACAATTCAATCTCAGCTTCCAAGTTGGATATTTAGGCATTTTTTTTGTTTTAGTCAATGGTCTTTTATTGTTTAAAGTTTTGGTCTAGGATTATGTGTCATAAAAATTAAAACTTTTTAAATAGTCATTCTTTTAAATAGTCATTTTAAAGTGTCATTAAGTCCAATGTTTATTTTGGTATTTTTTAAACTGTGATTCATGACAATAAATATTGCATGTCATACAACTTATGATCAAATAAATTTGGAGGCACAATTTTGTTAGTAGTATGTCATTTGAATATTTAAAAGTTAATATAGTTCAAGTTATCAATCGTAAATTTTGTCAAAAGACTCAAGTCATAAAAAAGTATCAATATTTTTTTTTTGATCCATTATCAATATTATTGAATTCAAAAATCAATTATACGGTACATTATTAGGTAAACTCGACATCTTGATTCATATATGTCAATGGGAGAGTTTTTTCCTAAAAAATGACATGCATATGAGATTCAAATCCATATTTGTTGAGTGAAGCAACATAATTTACTAGAGGATAGAGGATACATGGAGGTTAAAAGATAATTGGATTCCTCTTGTGACTCACCTATGATTGGGTCACATCATTGCTATGGTGACATTTTTTAGCGTATTTGTTTTATGTTGTGCATGGTGTGGTTTTATTGTGTAGTGTGGTTTTCAATGAAATTATTGATCATTATTTTCCATTTTGGTACCTCGTAATAAAGAACATTATAGGGAAAAAAAGTATGAAAGTAGCACTTGGATCTTGGAAAAGGTTTTGTGGAAATCCAAGAAACCACTGAAGTGTATAAAATAGTTGAGACCTCCTGCCACCTCTAGGTTCATGGTCAACTTGTATAAAAAAACCATATGTGTTTATGGTAATCTAAGAAGACCTAAAATGTTTTATTAGAGAGATGTGCTCCTGTCACTTATAATTTTATGTTAATATTTCAAGGAAAAACCAAGGTGCCACCAAGACCATGAAGCCACAAAGATGGCATGCCACCTCAGAATTTTAGTAGGCTATGTGAAGAGTGTAAATTTTTTTATCATATTTAAATTAAGGGGGTGCTAGTAATTAATCACATTAAGGGGGTGAATGTTAGGAGTTAATATTTAATAACATTATTAATTGTTATATAGGTTTAATTATTATAAACCTATTATAGCACATTAGTTGGTTTATTATTATTGGGAAATGTATTTAGGTAATGTTTTTGTTACCCATGACTATTATAGGTTGTTAGATCATATTTTTTAGGAGGCTGTTATGTTACCTCCATGGATATATAATAACCTTTATTTTTTATAAAATATATATGAAAATATAAAATAATTACTATGTATAATTTGTATTAAACTCTCCAACCTACCAACATGTTTAAGATGCTCTTCCTTTAACTTAATATAATGGATGGAATGGTATCACACCTCCAAGTAGAAGGCATTGCTTGTCAAAACTAAATTTAAAAATTCATGTGAAAGGATTGAATAACCCTTCATACTTTTCATGTTACAATCCTTGGGTTTTAGTCCTAGATATGTTCACTCTAACCATACTTTCTTTCAATATGTTTTTACTTTCCTCATTATCACTAGCCATAAATATGATAATAATGAATTATTTCATTCCATTAGGCAAGGATTCCAACTATTGAGCTTGTATGGCCTTGTTAAAAAATATTTTTAATATATGTTGGGAGACTATGCCTCTGGAGGGTTGGTTATTAAATGGAAATATCCTCCCCCACTCACTACTAGACCAAA
>JARHVA010004523.1:1212500-1307500 GCA_037957365.1 Torreya grandis
TTAACCCCTAGGAGGTGGATAGTCTCAACCAGGTACTAAAGAAAAGAACATTGGTTTTTTTATAAGAAGAGGACTCCATTTTTTGGTGTGGTTCAAAGACTTGGATTTATTCAGTTAAGGAAGTCTATATAAGTATAGTAAAGACAAAAAGAGGTATGAGGAGCATCATCCCTCTTAAATATTGCTAGAATAAGTTTAGAATTCTTAAAATAGGATCATTCACTTGGGCAGCTCTAAAGAAAAGGATTATAACTACTGAAAGATTTAGGAAGATGGGTTTTCATGGACCTTCTCGATATCCTTTATGTAGAGCCCAAGATGAGACAATGGATCACATTATTATTGACTACCAATTCTCTTATTAATGTTGGAGGTGGTTATGCATGAAGCTAGGATGAAAGAGTGCCCAATCCAATGATATAATGACTTTGTTTCAATACTAGTCCAATATCCAAAAACTTTATACTTATCATTGTTTATGGTTGATAAGTCCCATAATTCTAATCTGGGAACTTTGGAAGGAATGGAATAGAATATTATTCCCAGAAAAGGAAATGAGTCTTAAATCCCTCCTAAACAATATTGAAGAAAGTATTATGGAAATAGTTAACAACAAATTAAACTCTATTAGGTTAAAGCAGACAATTTTTTTAGAATAGGATGCTAGTATGAGGATTCAATGGGGTGGTTTCATAATCCCCCCTTATTTTTTATTACATGGTTAGAAGAGAAAAGAACAACATCAACAAGTAGTTTAGAGGGAGCTGCCAGTAGGATGGGTAAAGTTAAATTTTGATGGATTGGCTAGAGGTAATCTGGGGGATTCAGGGGTAGGACATATAATTAGAGATTGACAAGTAAGAACTTTAGTCACTTTTTCTAAACCAATTCTGAAAGAAGGTAATAATGAAGCTGATTTTAGGGCCTTATTGCATGGGTTATTTTTGTGTAAAATTATCATAGTTAAGAAAGTGTAAATTGAAAGTGACTCAGCTATTGTCATAAATGCTAGAAGAATAGGGAAGACTCCAAACTAGAAGCTAGATGGTTTTTTAGAAAAATCCCAAAACTTGAGTAGTACTTACTTGTACGTGTTTCATAGCACTCACCTCAAGTTCAACATGACTACTTATAATATGAATATCATGCACATGCTAGTTGAGTTCATCATTATAATTATGACTATCAACATTGACCTAAAGTTGTATAGTTTTACAGAGAGATCTATTGACAGGTCCTTTTTATTTTTGTTCTACTTTCATATAATTGCTCTGCATGTGGTTTAATCATCATTAAAAAAATAATTTAATTAAAGTAAAGAATACAAAAGCTATAATTTTTTGTCCAAAATAACATTTTAGGCATGAAGAATGATAAAACATTGGGAAAGATTAACTTACAGCTTAAAGAATGCAAAAGCTATAATTTTTAGTCCAAAAGAACATTTTAATCATTAAGAATGACAAAAAATTAAGACAAATAACTTACAACTATTATATTACCTCAACTAACTCAGCACAACTATGATGATTGTACTACACATTCTTGTCTAGTTCATCATTATCACTATCAATATTGATAGCTTTATTGACATCATGAAGTCATTTTTATTTTATTTATACTTTGATAAAATTGATCTACATGTGGTTTAACCATCATGAGAAAAAATATACAAAGCCTTCAATAGTCAAGTAAATAATGAAAGCTATATATTTGTCCAAAAGAACATTTTATGATCACTCCAACAATAAATAAACTAGGTTGGATTCTCCTACACTCATATTTTAATAATTTACATATTAATTGGCATTTTTATATATAATTTAAAAATAATAAGAAATGAGATCAATAGATCCTCTTACCTCATCTAAATCCATGGATTTATGCTCAATCCATTCAGAACCTATAGGGTTAATAGAGGCAAACAATTGTAAAACTTACTGAGTAAGACCAAATATGTAACCCATTATAGTTGGTACCCTTAATTTGAATTGAGATGATTTAGAGAGGCTCGTACTAGGAATTTAATAGATGGATGTGAAATATCTATGGATGAACTTGATTTCCACTTCATCCCACTCTTAGATATACTAGGTCGATCTAGTGCTACCATATAATTGACAATATCTTCTGCACCTCCTTTATTATTGTTTTCTACCTAAAATACAATGCCAATTTCAAAATATAGTCAGTTTAGTAAAAAAATCAAAATAAATAACATAATGTGAGTTGAACCAAAAATCCATACACTTACTACAAATTTATCCATTTTGGCATGTAACCTACCTCAACTAAATGAATATCCAGCCTTCACATTATCTCTTACTCACTTTCCTCTATTATTCTTTGCCAAATATCATTTATAATGTATACTTTGTTTAAATTCCTCCTACTATTTGGGAGATAGCATGGATTCTAAGCTCTCTTTTCCTTCCAAGATTATTTTTTTGAAATTGTATCTAAAATTGTTCATCAAAATAATCATCTTTTGCTTGTAATATTTTCTAGATATTTGTCCACAAGTAGTCTCAAAATAATTTTCCATTTTTTTTATAACATTTTCCATAGTTCATGAATCTTGCTCTACAAAAATTGATTTTAAAACATCCAAATGGGTCCTACATCTTACACCCAACTCAGAGGCCCACATTGTAGCATTTGGCCCAATGGGATCACCATCTCTTGATACCTCAACCAAGAATGGCTTCTTACCTTCTAATTTTATTTATTTTGCATTCCTCTTTGTAGATATATATAAATATTGAATCAATATTTGTATTTTGAAAAAAAGCAAACACATCTTCTATTAAACCACTACTAGTATTTCTAGTTGGTCCACTAGTTTCATCAAAAGTTCAAGATGCAATAGGTGCACTCTAAGGCACAACAGATGTAAGTGGTCTCTCTTCATGACTTTCATTAACTAGAATTTCATGCTCCTTGGAAACATTAGGTGTGGCATGAGTAGGTAGATTAGTAACGGTCTCTATAGATTTCAATTCAAACACATCCTTTAATGCTGAATAAATAATCTACAAACTTGTTGTTCCTTTGCTCTGATGTTTTTCAATAATATATATTAGACTTTGTTCTAAGAGATCATCATGATGTTACACATCACCATCTGTTATATCAAGCTACACATTACCATGTGCTATATCAGGCTGTGCATCACCATGTACTATATCAAGCTACACATCACCATATGCTATATCAGGGTATACATCATCACAACTATTATTTTCACCAATTGTAATTATTTAGTCACAAATGCATTTGATTCTATGAGATGGTAGCACTGTATCTTTTATTTACTTTTATTCTTTCTCTACATTTTATTTGCACTCTGTCTTGCCTACAAAAAAAAATATATCATATTATGTCTTATATACATAAATCTCTTACCTATAAAATTTCATTAAACACTATTAAATAAATAATATAATACTTAGTGGATTTAAAACTTCCTTGTTTGTCAAACTAAGACATGATAAATATTCATTATTTTTGGCCACTTTTTCTCTACAAAATAACTCATAATCTGCTAATGAAATTTCAGCATTATGATCACTATCATTGACTAATTTTTTCCTTACAATCCTTTTCCTCATTTCTTGAAGTCCAAATAAACAATAATGTATAAATCAAAAACTTGAATCAATAAAAGTTTATTGAGTTCATAAATTGATAACTATTGGCTTTCCAATCCATTGATAACTAAAAATAGAATTCAATTTATAGATTAAAAATAATTTGTAGTCAAAAACCAAGAAGATGTTTACAATTATAGGTATCAAACTATCAATATGACTATTCCTTGTTTCAACTAGATATTAGCACTTATGAATCTTGATCATTCCTATCTGCATCTACTTGATTTTTTTCCTCTTTTCATCTATGACATGCAATACATTCTCTCTCCCAATCTCGTCATTGGTAATCAAAAGCTCTTCTTCAAAAACTCCATCATTGTCTTCAACCACTTCTTCGAATGTTTCTTATAAATTAACATATTTCGCATCAAGCATTATATAGACAACTTCCATGAATTTTAATTTGGAATGAGAATCTATTTGAATTACAAATGACCATCTTGGGCTTCTTACATCATCAATTATAAATTATTAGTTCACTTTAAGAGTGGAAACATATGGCTCATCTGTCTCTGATAAAAAACTATTATGTATATGTGCGTACAAATCCATACTCATGAAATTATATTGTGGATGATCGTATCCACTTACATTTTAATAATATATGACTATTTTCACCAAAATACACTTGAAAATTTTCTTGGATGAATCCAACATAAAATTTCTTCTCAGTTTCATGAAGAAATTCAGCACTAACACAATCATTATTTGTCTTTCTGTTATCTTTTTCTTCCACTCTTAAATGACTACCATAGGCCCACATTCCACTAAAATTCATAGACCATAAACATGGATATTTTAAAATCTCAATTTTCTCCATTTTTATCATTTAACCTTCTTCTTTTGCATCATTGACAATATTAGCAATCCATTATTCAAATTTTGGAAAAGAATCACTTCTAATAAAATCATGACGTCTACATTTTTCAGATCAATGTTGCATCCAAGTTTGATTCTATTATTAATTTTTTTTATATAGAATATTAAAGTACAAATAATAAGATTAATAATATAAATGTGTAAATAAAATTAAGTAAATAAATTAATGTGTAATTTTTTTACCTATGCCACTTATCTAATGAATATTTATTTTGAAGCATATAGGCATGTATCATACTTCTTTCTTGATTTGATATCTTGAAGTGACATCCATTTCCATTTAATACTTCACCTACAACTCTTTCATCTTTGTCATCATCCCATACATGTTGATTGACATTTTTAAAATCTTTAATATATTCTATGCAAAATCCCATGGCCTCTTCCATTAAATATCCCTCAAACACACTGTCTTCCAATTTTTCCCTAGTACGAACAAAGTTTTTCAAAACTTTCATATATCATTCTATAGGATACATCCACCTTGTTCTTATTGGGTCACAATGCTCTAGTTCATATTATAGATGTATCAAAAGATGCATAGAAATGTTGAAAGATTGTTGGTTGAAATTCCCATTCCAATAGACGAAGGAATTCAACAACCTCCTCCCATAAACTATAAGGATTTAATACATGTAAACTCATTATATTTAATATTAGGACCAACCTTATAATTTCTAATCTTGGCCCTTTTGCCAAACATAATATATCTACCAAAATAGGTAAATTATTCTTGATTATGACATGATATTCATGGGTCTTGAGGCCTCTTAAGCCATTAATGTTAGTTTGGCTTCTAATATTACTACTTATATATCCAGTGGGAAAGTGAGTCTGAGACATCGACTGTAAGAATTGTGTATGTTGTTCCTTTGTCCAGACATAAGGAACACTAGGTTTTCTATATTTTTCATCATCACATTTTTCAACCCAAAGATTTCAATGAATTTTTAGTTGTCAAAAGTCTTCAAATGATGAAATAGTATAAAAAATAACAAAAAGAGTTTCTATAATAGCATAATCTATATTTTTCTTAGTATGCATAAAGTCAATAGTATGTCTAATGGATATATCCTATAGTATGGTAACTTATATAAAATACACAACCATTTTACACTAATTTCATTAAAGTGATCATATCTACTACCGTCAATCCCATCATTTTCAATAAATGACATTTTTTTTGTCCACTCTCAACAATGTAATCACCTGTTTTTAACAATAATGCTTCACGATTCTCTTTTTGACCATTGAAACATTTTTTTTTGTTAATAATATGGGTGATCCATTTTAAGGTAAGAAAAATTTCCACAATAAATACACTTATAAAAACTTATTGAGTGCCTCAAAAAATCCTTATAGTTGCAAGCAGGAATCCATGGTATCCATGAACACTAAGACCAGACAATATGGCATATGTAGGAAGATCATGAATCATAAATAATAAGGAAGATCTTAAAGTGAATTTGATTGAATTACCATCCCTTAAAGATTTAATTTCTTCAATTCCTTTCCATAATTCCATTAGATCATCATACAATGGCTTTAGATAAGCATCGATTGTATGTGAAGTCACACTTTTCGTTCTTGGTATAATCAATGATAACATTAAGAAAAATGGTTTAGTTGCTAAACATAGAGGCAAGTTATAATTTATTAAAAACACTAGCCAAGTTGACCATTTAGTACTTTGATATGAGAATGGGATCACCCCATCTAGAGCCAAGCCCAAAGTTATATTACAAGGATCTTGAGAAAAATTAGGCCATCTATTATCAAATTCCATCCACATCTTAGAATACAACACATGTCAATGTTTTCCATCAGTGCTCTTATTTTGGGCATGTCATTGTATAAGTTTAGAAATGTCTCTACACCTGTACATTCAGATTAATCATGGGGTTATCAAAAAGTTATGAAGAACCTTTCTAGGAACCACAGATGATTTCAACCCTTGTCTATACCTCACTTCAAGATATTTCAGACATTCACTCTCACTTACAAGATTATTATGAAATAATACAAAACTATTCACACCTGTGGATGTTTTCATACCCTAAGCCTAGCATAGTTATTTGGTTTTTACATTGACTTCATTTTGTTGGCAATGTAGAGTCAGGTGGTAACAATAAACTTAATAATTGGAAGAATTGTTGTCAAATGAGTTAACTTACAATTATCATACATAGGTTTTAAATCATCATCCATCAACTTGGCCCAATCATTTTTTAGACCCTCATTAAACATTCTATCAACTTTAAACCCTTCGTCTAACATTGCTACATCTTCATCTATGTTTGGTGCCACTTCATCTATCTTTGTTGCCTCTTCATCTATCACACTCTAATATTATATCATATCTTCATAATAATTTTCATCCCAAGGGCTTATACCACTATGCCCATATCTTATCATATGTCGATAAATCAGATTTCTTTTTCTCACTTTTACACCAAGATAATCGTTACATAGACATGTATATTTGTCCACATCCCTCTCCTTGGTTACTGTCTCATCAAATGCATGGTATCGATCCATATTCAACATTATATATTGATCCATCTATAATTTTCTACTCATAGAAACAAAAATCTTTTGGGAAAAAAATTGGCAAACCTAAAGTTGAAGATTTTTTAAAAATATCAAGAAAAAAATCACTTTTTTAAAGAAATGTAAAAAATTGTAAACTAAGAGACAAAAACTATTTTTTTTAACTGAAAGGAATTTCCATAACAATAGAGTTATAGAGAGAAAATAAAATAGAGTTTAAATAATGAATTGTAAAAAATAGATTTTTGTAGTTTATATTAAAATTATTGATTACATTACATTGCACATCTTTCAAACTAAAAACATTACTTCACATTTCATAATTAATAACTAGATGCTGATAGATGACAAAATTTCAATTACAATATAGTTTTTACAAATCAAACCTAAGTAGTTATGTAATTACTTAACATTACATAACTAATAACTATGAACAGTTGTCAATTGCATTTGCTTGTCATGGCATTCCATGAGACCACATTTCTTTGAGGCATTTTTAAAAATAGTTCACTACCTTTTCTATGTTACCACATTTCTCATACATGTCTAACAAATCATTTAATCAAAAAACTCACTTCGTTATTTCTATGGCTAAAATCCTAAAACAAGTTCTTTCAAACAAGCTATGGATCCTTGAAAAAAATCTATCAATGCATAATAGTGATCAATAGCATAGACAAGGCAACAAACTTGCTGAAAAATGCCTTAAAAAATGTGGTTTCATGCTGATGGAATGCCATGACACTCCATAACAATTTAATTATCATGGCATTTGTCATGGCATTCCATCACCATGAGACCACAATTTTTTGATGCATTTTTTCCAAAATTCATAAAATTCATCCTAGGAGTCCATATTCCTTAGAAAAATATTCTAGGAGTCATTTATAATCATCCCATATCATGTCCATGTGAATTTTTTTTTTTTTTTTTGTCGTTGATATGTTTTTTTATCTCATGCCATAGCCTCATAGTATATTTAAATAGCTTTGACAGGTGTGAAGGAACCAAAGGAAGTGAAAAGATAGTTACCGCTTCCCTGTAGCATGCAAAAACATTACTTACAATGTTGCATTATATAGAGACTAGTTACCATGGCCGCATAGAGATATCAAAAGTAATTGGTGGGTTGGCACCAAGAGTTTGAGTAGCATATAATATTTCACTATGACCCCATGATAAATAAAATGTTGACCTATGGTGATGTGGTAAGAGCAAACAACAAAAGATCACTATAACCTCCACATTTTTCATACATGTATAACAAAGTTATTTTTCAAATAGTTCACTACCTTGTTTCTATGGCTAAAATTCTAAAACAAGTGATTTTGAACAAGCTATGGATGCTTGGAAAAAATCTATCAAATCATAATAGTAAGCAATAACATAGATAAGGTAGTGAACTAGTTAAAAAAATGTCTCAAAGAAATGTGGTCTCATGGTGATGAAATGCCATGAAAATCTATTATAATTTACTTGTCATGCCATTCTTCATGGTATTCCATCACCATGAGACCACATTTATTTGAGGCATTTTTTTCAAAAATTCATAAAATTCATCCTAGGAGTCCATATTCCTTTTACAATTATTATAGGAGTCATTTGTAAGCATCTCATATCATTTCTATGTGAAATACATTTGTATATTGATTATTGAAGTGTTTTTTGTCTCGTACCATAGCCTTATAGTACATTCAAATAGCTTTGATGAGTGTGCAAGAACCAAAGGAAGTGAAAAGATAGTTACCACTTCCTTGTAGCATGCAGAAACTTCACTTGCAGTGTTATGGTATATAAAGATTGGTTATTGTGGCCTCATGGAGGTCTCAAAAGTAATTGGTAGGCTGGTGGCAAGAGTTTGAGTAGCATATAATATTTCACAGTGACCTTACAACATACAAAATGGTGGTAAGAGCAAACAATAAAGGTTCACTGCAGCCCTATGGTAGATAAGAAGATAAATGGTGGTAAGGGATAAGATTATAGATAACACATACCATAGCCCCATGAAAATTCAAAGGTCTTGTGGGCTAACAGTAAATTGTAAAAGTTATATAAAGTATGTCCCACACTCTCACAATACTTTTTTACACAATTCCTTTTTATTTTAATATGCTGAAAGATTGCTTGTTTTAATTTTTTGCAAATACATTTAATCTATTATACAATCTCATCAATTATCCATGCACTTATCGATTCACTTGATATTGATTTGATTAATATTTTTAAATCACCTTTTATTATTACCTATTTCCATCCCTTCAACACTATTAAATTCATCCCCTTTAGGAGTGCCATGTTATGTCCACCCAATTATTTTTTATCATTCCCAATATCCAATGAACATACAAGACAAGGTTGACCTTGGTGGTTCCTCAAAATTGCTCCACTACCTGCTATTATTAGATTACCTTATTTGATACAATTCTATTTTTTGGATTTTTTATTTGATACATGATCTTTTTTCTCTAGGAAAAAATCATAATTTCATATTTAAAAATAGGAAATTGGATAATGTCAGATGCATCTAAAATCATACCATAGGGATGAAATACATGGATATAACCATCGAAAAAACCCAAACATAGAAAGAGTTAAAGTTTAAGGCACTCAAAGAAAAACAAATCAATATGAAAAAATGTTTGTAAAGTAGAAAAAAAAGATGTTAAAGGTAAATAAGTAGCCTTACCACATTGGTCTCATCTAGCTAAGTGTTAGATTAATCATTCACACTCATTCATAGAGTTAAGTTTGATTTGTATTTTTTTATTATAATCATTGGATTATTTTCTTTGTGTACACAAACAATATTTCATTGTGTATTTATTTATACAAACCACATATAATTTGAATGATCACAAAAAATCAAATGGTTGTTGTGAAACTGATTCATTAGAGTATTTAGTAGTCTTTTCTTGTTTTTTAACATGTTAAATCCAATACTTGTGGTGATATGGTAAACAATGAAAGGATGCCAAAGGATCCCATGGTCCCATGATGGCTAGATCAAAGGTTGGTGGTAACATGACATGAGGTAGAAGAGGTAACATGTATCCCATCATCCCATGATGATGTGTATCAAGGCTTGTTGGGTGGTGGTAAGTCGTGAAAGATGTGGTATAACCATCCAAAATCTTTGGTAATCCCGTGATAGATCTAAATAGGTCTTGTGGTGATGTGGTAAAGTATTAAATGCTAAAATGACTATATCACTACCCCACAGTGGTTATCATTAATGCCTATGATTTATGTACTCATCTAGCCATTGGATTAGATCAAATCAATGGTCTATGTTTGAAAGACTTGAATGCTCAGATTTATCATTTTTGTGGCACGAACTAAAGTAATGATGAAATGACCAACTCCATAGTAGACTAATATTTGGAATTTCTTTGTATTTCATCATTTAAGAAAATTCAATGGTGATTATAGATGATGAATTCAAACTCTATGTACATACATTAGCCATCTTCCAACTAGGTAAATCTACCTCATCACTCTCTTTATAAAATTTGGTATTTAGTTTGTGCTTTATTTTCAATTAGTTTGGTAGAGTAAGTGACTATAAAAACCCTAGTTCATAAAACCATCAAACTATGGCACCTAAAAAATTTGAGTCTGTAAGTAAGAGCGCTAAACCCCTTGTTCCCAAGAAATAGTCCATTCAACAATTACTATTAGACATTTTACTAAATCTAGTTGATAAAGGGTATAAAAATTTATTGAAAGATATAGTATAGGGGTGTTAGGATGCTAGAGTCCCTATCTCAGGAATGAATCTTTTTTGGTATTTTTTTGAAAAACAAGATGGATAGGGACCAGTTGCAAACCCATGGAATTTGAATTTGGCTAATCTTATGGTTCCAAATCTATTCATTGATGTGGATTTGATCGAGATATTGGTACTGCACAATCATCTAGCCACCAAAACTTTCAGGTTACCAAATGGGTCACCATTAGTGGTTGTGGATAGAAATACAATCATTGATTTTTTCATGCTCAAAAAGCAAGCCCTCAAAAAAGTTAACTTGAATAAGAGTGAAAAATAATATACCAATTTTGAGAAATACACAACAATGGCATCAACTAAAAAGGCTAAACTGTAGTGGTTGGTATTGAAATCCTTCTATTGTTGGCCTCTTTCCTCATGTATATGGGCAACTCAGGACATATTTTTCTTTGTGTCAAGTGCTAAGAATTGATGCCTAAGATAGAATTCCAGTTGGCACGATGATGATGGCCATGAGAATATAAAACCAAGAAGTTAATGATGAGTTTGGTTTTGCATCATTTATTGAGAAGAAATTGCATAAAAAAATTTTACAAATAAGGGAGAACAAGACACCTATGGAGTTCAAATATTATTCTTTTTTGTGTCATTTAATTTTATATTAAAACAAAAGGAATTGGCCTAGTAGGATGGACTTAAGCATGATTTACCAAAAGAGACAGAGATTGCCTACATAGTGTTGGTGTTACAAATGGGAAACTCATTATCAAAACTGTAACTATGTTGTCTTCCATGATGATTTCTTAATCATAATAATGAATTCCCTTGGTATCCTTTTTCCTACATTGACCAAAGAGGTCAGAGAAATATTGAGGAATCTTATTCATAGGCTAGAATAGGGTCACAAACCTAACTTTGTTGATTGGTATTTCTTGCTCGACCATACTAAAATTAGAGTATATTGGTGTACTAAGCCACCCCATGTGTTGCCAAAATTTGTGCCAAATATAATTCATTTTCTTCAATTCATGTCGTAGATGCTCTGGATGGACAAAGATGTGATAAAAAAACAAAATAAGGGCACATTTCTTCCAAAATCCATTATGTTTGGTGAATGGTACATTGGTGTAGATACCTTGGAGGAGTTTCAAACCTATTTGAAAGTTAAATATTCTTTGAAATTAGGGATAGAAAGGGTTTTTGATTCATAGGTTCATATGAACTTTGTTAGATAAGTCATCCTTACCAAGATGGGGATATCCCATCAAATCAATTTTGATGAGGATGTGATCATAACTTGTGTCATATTTGAAGAGGTATATAATAGGGAAAGATAATGGTAAATTTTGAAGAAGATTGAGGATGATAAAATAAAATAAAATCATAATTTTTTAGGATTTTTAGTTGAAGAAAAGGACCCTTTGAAAATAATAAATTTGGTAATTGATAATTTTGAAAAAAATATGGCATGTCTGAGAAACAACCTACAAAGGCTACCAATCTCCCTATCAAAAATCCAATAAGAGTTTTGATTCAAGAACTTGGTCTAGATGCAATGTTAGTGCAAGATCCAACTATTCCTGATTCACCACCTACCAAAAGACAAAATACTGATGATGTTTCTTCAATAGTTCTATATGAAATGATTAAAGGAGTTGTTGACTCTGAGGAGGTGGCCAATATTTTGAGTTATATGGGAGAGGAAAAGTAAATTTATCAACCCCTTGTTGGTCAAGAAAAAAAAGCACCTAAACAAAAAGAAAGAATGGATGAACAAGCATAAGGTGAGCCTAAACTATAATAAGATGAAAGGGGTATGGATTCTATGAGGTTCATCGAGGATGATGATTTCATCAATACCCCAGAATTCAAAGATTTTTGGCTCAAAATAAAGATCAAATTTTTTGAAGACAAGGTGGAAATAAATAAAATGTGTGTTAATTAATCTTAGCATGATCAAATTGTGACACAACATTTTAAGGATTAAAAAATTTATTAAATAAATGTCGGCCTTGATGAGGCTAGGCAAATAGTTTTGAAGAGTAATATACTAATCATCCCTAGCCTTGAATTGATTAAAATGTTTTTGTTGGACCAAGTGAGTAATCAATATGATCCCATGATGGTTTTTAAGTTTCATTATGAGGATGGTGTTAGTGGTTGTAGGTTTAACCCAAAGATAGAGATACTAGTAATATGGGCTACAAAAAAGAACACCAAAAAGCCAAGATTTCTTGATGTAGTCTGGGAGTTTAGGGGAATAGATATGGTGAAATCATTCTAGGATACATCAGTGCTTGAAGCTGCCACCCTTACTATGAAATCTATAATGTTCACATAATTTTTTGTCAAGAAAATGGAGCAAAGATTGCTCGACTATGAAAAAACTCAATTTGAGATGAAGGATGAAGTGAATAGGTTGTATTTGGAAAATGTCAAACTAAAGTAGTAGTTGAAGGGATTTGATTATTAAATCCAAGATATTATGCTATACCATTCCTCTATGCCATAAATAACCAGTGATAATATAGTCCCATTCGATCAGTTAAATGCATTGGAGTTAAAGTTGGAGAACTAAATTGAAGACTTGAGAATGCAAAATGAGAAGACAAAGGATGAGGCCAAATTGAAAATCCTTGAGGTGTTGAGAATAATTTTGAATATAGATTAAAATTGGTTGTTGATAAGTTGGGAAATGTGCATGAATTATATTCTTCCTTATCTGAGGCCATTGATCAATTAAAGGTCAATATTTCTATTTTGGATCTAATATATAAGAAATAGCAACTTGTACACCATACATTGCTAACCTTGTGAAAATTTATAAAAAGATATCTAAGTGCTCTGGCCTCACTAAAGCCAATAGAGAATATAGTTAAAATGATCTTGGATGAATTTTAGTATGTGAATGTTGAGAGCCAAAAAATGCATGCAAAGATTGATTCTTTTACTACCTTCAAACACTAGTTTATTCCTTCCATTTTGACAAAGGATAAAAAGATCAAAGGTTTTGATGCATGGAAAAGTGAATATGGTCAAATAGTTTCTCAAGTTGTTAATTTCTTGAAAAAATATCAAAACATAAATATTCATAGTTTCAATTTCATTTTGGATAGAGTAATTACTCTAGATGTTGGATATGTAAAGTTCATCATTGATGTCAAAGTGTTGTTGGACAAAATATGGAAAGATCACTAGGCCAACCTACTCTAGATCTAAGAATATAAGTGTCCTAATGATTTCATAGTGTACCAATGGTAGAATTAGTATTTAACAAATAAATAATAAGTAGGCCAAGTATGCAGAGGAGCAATGAACATCAAGCTGGCATCAACATGGTACCAATAAATCTTTGAAATCCTCCTATTTTTTTTCTTGTTTTTATGCTTTCCAATATGTATTCAAAAAATATTTGGTGATATTTTTAATACTTGTCAATAAGTATATGTTGCAATAGGCCATATTAAGGGGTTGGTATATGAAACATCAATTTTTGAAATGTTAAAGGTCTAAAGCTTGTAGCTTCTTTCACCCCTATAATAAGGAAGCCAAGACCTTGGAAATGCTCTATGGGAATTTGATTTTGGAAAAAAGACATTGTAATGCCTGTTATTCAAAGGTATATCAATAAAATAAAACCACATTTCGCTGGTGCCATATATCTAGTTCTTAATTGCTTCTTGAATATTCATGTTATAATTTATCTGGTTCTCTCCATTTTTGTTTCTCCTTGTTATTTGAATTAAGATATAAAGTATATGTATAGTCCGTCAAAACACATTTGCTAATTTTGTGTGGTTTATCTAATTGCGTTTTGTCAAGTAGGGATTAAATTTCATTGAATACATCACTGTAACTTGGATGATTCAATTTAGATAATTAAGAAGAGCTAGGTAATATTAATATTTCATGTCTATGCCAGTCATAGACAATCCCATTCCAAGTAATTCAAGTTGTTGCTAGATAAAAAGCAAAAATCTTTCTATGAATAGACTCCATTACCTAATTGTTGAGAAAGGCACAAATCAATTATTTTTCAGAATCATTTCCTTGTATCATATTCAAAACTACTAATTTTAATTTTTTGTTTTGTAGGAGGAGTAATAATAGAATAGAAAATGAAAACTTCATAAGGATCGAGATGATGCGAGGTAAGGGTCATATATAGAGTTATAGAGGAAATGTGAAAAGATTCTATAAGATTTTCTAGAAACAAAGTAGCCAATAGAACTGAGGATACTATTATTAAGGAAGACAAAAATTAAATAAACTCACCTTAAATGAATGATTTTAAACACTTAAGTGAATATTCTCGATCATGGCATTAATAATTCCAGTGCTTTGGCACGTATAGACAGATCTCCCAAAAGTTGGAAGTTGATCACACTCGGTACCATTAATGATATCGAGTTGGGAATGAAGGGAAGGGTTGTATTTATTAGAACCCAACAAGGCTGTCTTACATCAAATTTGAAGCTATCCATAAAAAAAATAGAAACACTGATTTGTCTTCACAGTGCACAAAGTCAAATGGGCTCTTGGGTTTTATCATAGAATCAAGGATAAGGGTGATTACAAAGCCTCACATAATTACTTGACTACACTTTTTGGAGTTGGAAGTGATTAAAATGGTGATGGGTAGGGATTTTATAATAGATAGAAATAAATATAGAGTCAACTCAAACATAGATTTATGATTCTTAGCATCTTTACTAGATCTTGGACGTGTGAAGGTGGAAATTCTCATCCTACTATGCAAAATTTTCAAGCCAAAATTTTGGGGAAATGATTTTGAGGTGGTTTTGTGGGTAGAGTTGGGTGTGGGGATTTCATGGTCTTCAAACCTCTCTTCATTGATCATCCTAGATGTTAGGGTTTCATGGCTTCTATCTCTCCTCAATATGATAGATTGGGCTCTTAAATGTCACCACCACTAGGCCACCATTGATAGGAATTTCCTTTAGCACTCTCGTGCCCTCGACATGGAATTGACAGAGGACTGGGTGCTACGCTTTGTAGAGCTGGGGGAAAATGGTGATTTCCATAGATTTTATTAGCTAGTGTATTGCATTGCCATGAGATTTTGATTTAAACACTAATGTATCAAGAAGAAATTTTTGGGAAAGAATATGAAATCTATGGGTTTTTTTATAATAGAATGACTTTTTAGGGGAAAAGTTATTCCCCATATGTAAGAATTTTTATAATCAATTTTAATAGAATTCCCATTATCTAATTTATTGATAAAAAGGTAGAATCTAAAAAAATCTAATTCAAATCATATGCTAGTTTGGATTAGGGTGAATTATATGATTCAATTAACAAAATTACATAAATACCTTAAACTACTCTAAAGTCACCAACAAATTTGTGAATTAGTCATTAGTGAATATAAGGTAACACCCAGTTGGGCAAAGTAGAGCCTAAGTAGACTCTAGTACAGCCTTAGATTCTCTTAAGACACTAAATTCTCTTCTGAAGAAGATCATATAAGAGGTATTCATTGAATTTTTAAACAATATTGGGGTTCTTTATTTAGAGCATGATTAACTAGAGTTGGCTCAATAAACTTTTATTGAGGCATTAGAAAATGCCATTTGGGTTCAATTCATAAATAAAAGCCCCAGTTGCAATTCTAAAATTTTTATGTACATTTTAAGGATATGGAATTCTTCTAATGACTAGAAAAAAGGGGTGTTCACTGGAGTTACAAGTTCAATTCCCATATGCTCCAAATTGCATAGAGGAAACTAATGAAAAAAATCCCCTAAACCCTAAACTACATGTATGGTTCTGGTACTCGATTGTTTATGTAACTATTGTAAGTTGCCAATCATAAAACTATATTTTTTTTGTGTTAATGTAATGAGGGTTTTGAATTACCTCTAAATTTTTTGCAGAGGGCATCCCCAAATATGACTTCACTGTAAAGGGCCTCACCGACTTCAAATTATTTGTGGCAAACTCTAAATTCTTTGTTCACCTTTTTATAATTCTTCAAGTCCTCTCTAAACAAGATTTATCACCCATTCAATTAGTTTTTATAACCCAAAACATCTCAGTGCCAGGCTAATTACCAACTAACAAAATGAGGAAATATTCAATAAATAATGAATCACATGCAATACACTCCCATTAGAAATAGTTTTTTTCTTAAAATTTCATCTAATTTGTATTTGCATGAGTAACTATTTAGTCATTTTTATTTGTATGACTAAATAAATTTTTAGTCGATGACCAAATTAGTCATTTATTTACTCATTTGTAGTTGAGTTGTAAAAAATTAGTAAAATTTAGACATTTTTAGTTGTTGTGACTAAAATTTTTAGACATGTAATCATTTATTTTCCAAATTATACTAATGAATAAATAAAACTTAAGAAACTAATACAACTAAGATAATGGTACTCGAAGTCATCAAATGGTATCGCAATTTAGTTATAATTTACATGTTCAATCTAAACTATATAATTTCACCCATCAAAATTTAAATTCATTATTTAAAAAAAAGTTTTATCTTTAAAATAAGAATTATCAAATTAAAATATATTTTTTTATATAAAACACTAAATCTAAATTCATTCCTTATTTATTAACATGATTTAATAAAAATAAATGTAACATTAATTTTAATAAAATTAACATTAATATCTAATATTTAGATTTTTCCTATAGTATCAATCCCAAACATATGCTTTAATATTAATATACTTTTTTTGTCAAAATTATTGTATTAAGTTTTTTTAAGTGTTCTTTGTGAACTCACAAATAATATTTATATTTATTATGAAAATCATTATTTTCATGTTTATTTTTATTTTTTAAATAATATTAATATTTATTATTTACATGTTTCATATACTATCAATCTTAGTCATGAATATCAATATTAATATATTTTTTCTTACCAAAATTATTGTACTAGAATTTTTGTAGTGCTCTCATAGAGAATATTTGTACATGATATCATAGTTTTTATTTTAAATTTATTTTTAAAAAGTTTCCTTTAAATCAAATTCAAAATGAGGGTGTACAATAGAAAAGTTGAGTAAGATAAAGATAAAAAGTGGCAGATCATTTCCAAATACACTCTTTGGAATAGGTCATTCTACTATGGATTTTACCATTTATTGATCCATGTTCAATCCATATTATGAATTTACAACTCCTAAATACACCAATTTTGTCTTCATGAAGGTACAATTATTGAGATTCTTTAGTAACTTTTCTTCTCAAGTAGCTTGTTTAAGACCATTATAAGATTTTTAAGATACTCTTCCTTTGACTAAATGTAAATAAAAATATCATATAGGTAAATAATGAAAAATCTAATATGAAAAACCTCTATCACCTCATTAATTAGTCTCATGAAGGTGTTTTGAGTATTAGTCAACCCAAATGGCATCATAATCGATTCATATAGTCCATCATTGGTCTTAAAATTTGTCTTCAATTCATCCTTGTTCCTGATTCTAATATGATGATATCCTCTTTTAAAATATATATTGGATAAATAATTTAAACAACTTAAACAATACATTAGACTATTAGTTATAGGTGAAAAAAAATCTATACCTAATTATAATCATGTTTATGGCTCTTGAGTCAATGCACATTCTCTAACCTCCATCCCTATTATGAGTTAGGACTTTTGGAATAGTAAAAGGAATTAAATTTTATATAATTAAGCCTTTTTATAAAAATTCTTGCACTTGCTTCTTTATCTCCACATTCTCTCCTATAATGTGGTCTATGTAGTGATTAATGATTCTCATTGGATTTAGTTCACTAGGCAACTCATCCAAAATAATGTCAAAAAATTCATTCAATAAATTATACATTTATAGAGATAGATCATTTTTTTTTTTTTTTAAAAATCTAAAAAATATTTTATACTTACCAACCAATGCATAACTTAACTCTTATTTTCAGATTTGATACAAGGACTCTTTATTAGTTTCACCTTAAGATCGTCTTCTACTTATATCTTCTCCTCTTTCAATGGTATGAGTGTGTGATTTTTTCCATCTTTCTCAAAGGTGTGTGTATTTATTCCCCCATCATGTATGGTTTTCATTTAAAATTACTAATGTCTACCCAATAGGACATGGCAAACATCCATAGGCATGACATCATGCAATAAATCATCCTCATATCTGTCTATTTAAAATTCCACTTTACAATGCTCATTTACCAAAACATCGTGTCACCCTATAAGGAGTGGGATGTGTTACTCTTTTAAAACCTAACCTTTCAACCATTTATAAAGATACTATACTATCAGTATTTCCACTATCCATAATAACCTTGAAGCACACACCTTTTAACTTGAAAGTGGTTCTAAAAAATGTATTCCTTTATGTAGGCTCCTTAATAACATTTTTTGCATTAAATAATACCCTCTTCATAAAAAAGGATTTTTCAAATTTAGCTACAACTTCATGAGAAGGTGATACCACACTCTCCTCATTAGCTATTATTCCTTGGGTTAGGCCATTGATTAGTTAAATGTCAATCTTTATATTTTGGATCCAATATACAGGAATAAGCAACCTACACACCATACATTGATAACCTTGTGCAAATTTCTACAAAAAGATCTAGGTGCTCTGGCCTCACTCAAGCTAAAATGGAAGATAGTGAAAATGATCTTGAATGAATTTTAGTATGTGAATGGTGAGAGCTGAAAAATGAAGGCAAAGAATGATTCTTTTACTACCTTCAAACACTAGTTTATTTCCTCCATTTTGACAAAGGATAAAAATATCAAATGTGTTGATGCAAGGAAAAGTGAATATGGTAAAACAGTTTCTCAAATCATTGATTTCTTGCAAAAATATCAAAACATAAATATTCTTAGTTTCAATATCATTTTAGATAGAGTAATTACTCTGGATGTTGGATATGTAAAGTTAATCATTGATGTCAAAGTGATACTGGACAAAATATGGAAAGATCACTAGGCCAACCTACTCTAGATCCAAGAATATAAGTGGGCTAATGATTTCATAGTGTAGCAATGGGAAAATCAATATTTGAAAACTAAAGAATAAGTAGGAAGAGTATGCAGAGGAGCAATGAGCATCAAGCTACCATCAACATGGTACCAATAAATATTGGAAGACCACCTATTTTGTCTTTTTCTTGTTTTTATGCTTTCCAATATGTATTCAAAATATATTTGGTAGTCTTTTTAAGACTTGTCAATAAGTATATGTTGTAATAGGTCATATTAAGGGGTGGGTATATGAAAAGTAATTTTTTATAATGTGAAAGGCCTAAAGCTTGTAGCTTCCTTCACCCATATAATAAGGAAACCAAGACCATGGGAAAGCTCTCTAGGAATTTGATTTTGGAAAAAAGACATTGTAAGGCCTATTATTCAAAGGTATATCAATAAAATCAAACCACATTTCTTTGGTTCCATAAATCTAGTTCTCAGTTACTTCTTTAATATTCTTGTTATAATTTATTTGGTTGTCTCAATTTTTTGTTTCTCCTTGATATTTAAATTAAGATATCAAGTATATTTTTAGTTCCTCAAAACACATTTGTTGCTTTTGGGTGGTTTATCTAATTGGGTTTCCTCAAGTGGGGATTAAATTTCATTAAATAGATCACTGTAACTTAGAGGATTTAATTTTGATAATTAAGAAGAGTGAGGTAATAATAGTCTTGCATGTCTATGTCAGTCATAGACAACCCAATGCTAAGTAATTCTAGTTGTGGCTAGATAGAATGCAAAAAAAAAAATTGTGAATAGACTTCACTACCCAATTATTGAGATTCACACAGATCAATTCTTTTCCAGAATCATTTCCTTGTATCATATTAAAATATTATAATTTTAATTTTATGTTGTGTAGGAGGAGTAATAATATAATATAAAATGATAACTTCATAAGGAGCAAGATGATGCAAGGTAAGAGTCAGATATGTAGTTATAGAGGAAATGTGAACAGATTTTGTAGGATTTTCTAGCAAACAAAGGATCTAATGGAATTAAGGATACTATTATTAAGGAGGACAAATATTAAGTAAACTCACCTTAAAATAATGATTTTAAAATGCTTAAGTGAATATTCTTGATTGTGGCATTAATAGTTACAATCTTTTGGCACGTATAGATAAATCTCCCAAATCTTGGAAGCTAAGCTCACTCGATTGCCATTAATGATATTGAGTTGGGCATGAAGGGAATGGATCTATTTATTAGAGCCCAACAAGGCTATCTCACACGAAATTTGAAGATGTCCTTCAACAAAAATAGAAACACTAATTTGTCTTCATAGTGCATGAAGTCAAATGGCTTTCTTGGGATTTATCACAAACTCAAGGCTGAGGATGATTATAAATACTCAAAGAATTACTTTAATTCACTTTTTGGAGTTGAAAGTGATTAAAATGGTGCTAGGGTGGGATTTTTTAATAAGTAAAAAAATATATAGAGTCAACTCAAACATAGCTTTATGGTTCCTGGCATCTTTGTTGGATCTTGGAAGTGTGAAGGTGGATATTCTGCTTCTACTACACAAGATTTTCAAGCTAGAATTTTGGGGAAATCATTTGGAGGTGATGTTGTGGGTAGAGATGGGTGTGGGGATTCTGAGGTCTTCAAACCTCTCTTCGTTGATCACCCTAGATGCTATGGTTTTCTGGCTTCCATTTCACCTCAATATGATAGACTAGGATCTTCAACATCACCACCACTAGGCCACCATTGATAAGAATTTCCATTAGCACTCTCTTCCCCTCAACATGGAGTTGAATGGGAAATGGGTGATATGCTTTGTAGAGTTGGTGTAAAATGGTGATTTCTATAGATTTTCCTAGCTAGTGTATTACATTGCAATGAGATTTTGATGTAAACACTAATGTATCAGGAAGAAATTTTTGGGAAAGAATATGAAATCTGTGGGGTTTTTTGTAACATAATAAATTTTTAGGGGCAAAGTTATTCTCCATATGTAAGAATTTTTTTAATCAACTTTAATAGAATCCGTGTTATGCGGTTTATTGATAAAAAAAAGTAGAATAGAAAATTAAAAAAAAATCCTAATTCAAATCATATGCATGTTTGGATTAGGGTGAATTAGATGATTCCATTGAGAAAATTATATAACTATATTAATTTGATCGAAAGTCACCAACAAATTTGAGGATTAATTAATCATTGGTGAATATAAGGTAACACCCAGTTGGACAAAGCAAAGCCTAAAGCGTAGAGAATCCTAACCACTTGGGTTGATTCTATTAGTTGGCCAAATTGGTTGAATAACCTAATCGTAAAGCTTTTCATCATTTTAAGGTTTTGCATACTGGAAATTTGAGAACCAACAGAAGGCTTTGAAAATTTTAATAAAGGTAAATCACATATATCCATGTGATGCCCATGCATTTATCAATATGGTTGATTTATTAATATCATCAGACCCTAGTGCAACCTCAGATTCTCTTAAGACACCAAAGTCTCTTCTAAAGAAGAGTAGATAAGAAGTACTCATTGAATTGTTAATTAATATTGGGGTTCTTCATTTTGAGCGTGATGAACTAGAATTGACTCAACAAACTCTTATGGAAGCATTAGAAAATGGCATTATGGTTGAATTCATAAATAAAATCCCCAATTCCAATTATGGAATTTTTCTATGCATTTTAAGGATATCGAATTCTTGAAATGACTAGAAAAAGGGGATGTTTCAATTGACTTACAATTTCAATACCCATATTCTCCAAAATGCATAGCAAAAACTAATGAAAAAACAATCCCCTAAAATCTAAACTACCTGTATGGTTATGGTACTTGGTTGTCTATGTGACTACCATAATTTTCCAATCATAAAACTATAGACTTTATGTTTAACGTAATGAGGGTTTCAAATTACCTCTAAATTTGCTACAGAGGTTATCCCTAAATCTATCTTCACTGCAAAGGGCCTCACTAACTTCAAATTATTTGTAGTAAACTGTGAATTCCTTGTCTGCCTCTTTAGAAGTCTTCAGGGCCTCTGTAAACAAGATTTATCACCCATGAAATTAGTTTCTATAACCCAAAATGCCTCAGTGCCAGGCTAATTACCAACTAAGGAAATGAGAAAATATTCAATAAATAATAAATCGCATGCAATACACTCCCACTAGAAATAGTTTTGTTAAATTTTGTCTAATTTTTATTTCCATGAGTAACTATTTACTCATTTTTATTTTTATGACTAAATAAATATTTAGTCGATGACCAAATTAGTCATTTATTTACTCATTTGTAGCTGAGTTGCAAAAAATTAGTAGAATTTAGACATTTTTAGTTGTTGTGACTAAAATTTTTATTCACGTAATAATTTATTTACCAGATTCTACTAATGAATAAATAAAACTTAAAAAACTAATACAACTAAGATAATGGTACTCGAAGTCTTCAAATAGTATCGTAATTTAGTTATAATTTACATGTTGAATCTAAATCTATATAATTTCACCCATCAAAATTTAATTTCAATATAAATATTTTAAAACAAATAAATAAAAATTTAAATACAAAAATGACCTTAGTAAAAAAAAGAAAAAAACGGTGTCCTCTAAATTAACTATTTAAAAAAAAAATTATCTTTAAAATAGCAATTATAAAATTAAAATATTTTTTATATAAAACACTAAATCTACATTCATTCCTTATTTAATAATATGATTTAATAAAAATAAATATAACATTAATATTAATATTAATAAAATTAACATTAATATATACTATTTACATGTTTCCTATGTTATCAATCCCAAACATATGCTTTAATATTAATATACTTTTTCTATCAAAATTATTATATTAAGTTTTTTAAAGTGTTCTTTGTGAACTCACAAAGAATATTTATATTTATTATGAAAATCATTATTTTTATGTTTATTTTTTAAATAATATAAATATTTATTATTTACATGTTTCATAGACTATCAATCTTAATCACCTATATCAATATTAATATATTTTTTCTTACCAAAATTATTGTACTAAATTTTTATAGTTCTCTCACAAAGAATATTTGTACATGATATGATAGAGATCATTATCCATTCCAATCAAATTCAAAACGAGGGCGCGCAAAAGAATTACTTTTTAAAAAGGTACACATGTGCTCAAAATTTGATGTGGTCATTATATCAGAATTCTACTTTATTATACTTTATTAAATGCTATAGATAAAAATAACAATAAATTTAGAAATAAATTTTAATATATATCATTATTTTTTATTTAATTCCAGAGCTTATGGTTATGGTATGATGATAGCTCCTTAAACAAGGCTATAGCAAATTAGTCAATGAATGTGGTTATTGAAGGTTATGGGAGGAATTTCTAGCATTATGGTTTTGTAAATTTTTATTTAATTTATGTTAGAAATTATTTATTCTATAAATGATTTTATTTATAATTAATACTTTAAATTAAATTTTTGTTTTGGTTGAATATTTTATTTTTTAATTTTTTGGTTAATAATAAGGTTTGTTCATAGGGTCATGTAGAACAAAAATTGATCACGTTATGAATTTAGTGATTTATGAGTCATCTTACAATAATGATTATTAGATTGAAAAAAATTCATGGAACATAAATTGGAGTGACAATGGATATATTTTATTTTCAAAAAATATTAACAATCCAATTGGGAATTGTACCTTTGCCATGGAAGGATCCTATCCAATTAAATTTGGAACCTATCCTTCGAAAAATATCTATTTTCTATTTAATAAATAAAATAAAAAAATACAAAATTACAAATAAGCTATAAATAAAATATAATAAAGATGATGTTTCTCATTAGTATTTATTATAACTATTGTGATATGGGAAAAGAGTTAAATTTTCCTATATTATTATGAATATATGAGAGATTTATATATTTATGTAAAAAAATATTGAAATGATTATAATATTTAATGATAATATATTTTAGTCTTAAATTTATTATTGATGTTTAATATTTAAATAATTGTTATTGATATTTTGTTTTTTATGTTAATTTTTCCCATTACAAATTTATATATACACTTTTATTTATAAAGATTTAATGTTTATGTGATTTATACCTGAAAAGAATTTGTATTTTTTAATTTTATATAAAACATGGTATGAATTTATATATTTCAATTAAATTTTAATTAAAATATTCATAAATAAATAATTGTATTAATTAATATCTTTAAAATATTAACTAATAAAATTACTTATTATTTTATTGATAAATATGTAAGGTTATAGATTTCAATTTATGAGATTATATGATAATTGTCATTATTTGATATTGAAAATACACACTTAAGTGTGAGATATTGTTGACACATGAAATTCTCATTGAAATACGAACCTTTTTACAAGGACACAAGGGATGCCATCTAAACCATATGAATGCAAGAGTGTAAACTTCTCTAAAAACTATGGTATCTTAGTTTTTATCTTTTAAAACATTGCTAGAAATATTTTACATTTGCCTTGATCATGTGCAAAAAAGTAATTATTCTTCTTGTCATAATTTGAAAATAATTTTTGAAAAAGAGGAAAAAAAAACTAGAGAATAGTAGAACTTCTTTGATACTTTTCCATTCAAAATAAGGTAGTAATATTAGAAAAAAAAAATTCAATAATTCTAGTACTTCAAACTTACAAATTAGTGACATGAATTATATATTGAAACTTTATTGACATTTGTTCGACCTCAATTCAAATACATAAACTAGTACCATGAAACTTATTTGAGATAAATTTACTTACTTCAATGAATATTCTAATATTTTAATGTATGGTCTTCTCTAAAATGTTAGTAATGGCTTAATAGATTGTAAGGAATAATAAATTTCATAGATTTCCATTCATTTATAAATAAACTAAAATATGTGTATTTAGATAAAAATCAACTTAAATTAGAATCATATTAGCATCCAAATGAATTGTAAGAATAAAAAATATATATATAATGTAGAATAAGGAATAAAAAACACTCTATCATTAGAAAGATTACAAACAAAAAAGTTTCTCTAATATAAAACACTAACTATAAAAAAAAAAAAAACCTAAAATACTATAAAATTCTAAATTTGAAAATTAAAATAAAATACATTATCTATATACAATACAATACTCTAAATTTTTTATTAAAATAATGTAAAATAAATAATAAATAAAGCATTCAAATAAGAAACCATGAATGTGTTAATCTTTGAAGGAAAAAATATCCATGAGACTATGATAGTATATGGGTCCAAAAACATTATAACAATATTATTTACTATGCCAAGAGCCATATGTAGATACAATATGCTAGAGTTTCATGTATAAGGTAATATATGTGCTTTGATATGCCTACTATGTAAAATTAATGTTCGCAATTTACTCCTTTTGTGTTATTCCTTATTTAACTACATTTTTTTTTTAATTATTTTATTTAAATTTTAAATACATAATGTATGATTAATTTACCATTAAAAAGATGAAAAACCTTTTCATACTAAGATTAAATAAATATTAATCTTATCTACTTCACGTGGGTGAATTAATAAGTAGTTTTAACTTAATTTTTAAACTGCATGTTCGATTATAATAATGGGATATGTTGATTATGTGTTTATAACAGGAAAATTCACATTGGTTCTCTAATAGATGTAAATGATTCCATCATTAGATTCATATCATCTGAAAAGTTATGTAATTACTATAAAATTATCTCAAATGAGTATGACATATAAAACTCCCTTTAACTTTAGGTCATGAATTATATAATATATAATATTATTTTATTACTACTCATAATTAAATATATATTCATGTAATTTACCATTAATTCTATGGTTCTTTGAAAAATTTCACAAAATAAATAGGCACAGTGTGTCCATAGTGTTCACGTGTGCCACACATTCACTAAAACATCATAATATATTTTATTTATGCATCACAAAGTCTATATATACTCCATGTGCTCTCTACATAATATGTGTTGACACTATAATAGTACAACTATTTTCACCTTTTTCCTTGTAGAAACCATACCAAATTAAACTGAAACCACATATGCAAACCCAAATAATAATTATTGAGTCCACATATAAAGTCAGTGTCACATTCACAATGAATAGGGTAGTGGGTCCACCACACCCACATGGCCACCAAATCTCCAAATGTGACCACCGATTCCATACAACCTATTCTCTCATAAACTTTATCACTACATATACAATTTAAACCATACAACTATTCATTCTTTTATATCAATTTTGTGTGTTTGTGTTTGTGTGAGTGTGTGTGGCATAGGTCACATTCACATATTCAAACCATCCACATGTTTCCATCATGTATTCTCATATTCATAGAGTAGCAAGGTCTATTTAATGATGTTCACTTTCTCTTATGGATGTTGTAGAAACATTTATGTATGACACCTTTACACATGAAAATCGCAAAAATTTTACAAAGTGCACAAAGTGTGTGTGTGTGTGTGTATAGTTGAAATGAACCATATATATATATATATAATATTGAAATCAATGTATCGAATGATCAATCTAAATAGTTGTCCTAATTTAAATATATATGTTACATATTATTTTAGTTGTTTCAGAAAATGTAACTATCCTTTTCTTATTCGAACCTACATGCATCTACGAATATGCTCAATAATGATTGTAATTAATTTTTTAAAAATACTTGTAATGTCATAAGTGAATCTATGGTCATAACTCAATAACTCATTACACAATTTTTTGGTATGAAATTTATTTCATAGTGTTTTCATCTTCCATTTCACAAAATAACAACACCGATAATTTTATTTCCTCTAAAAATATACCTTGGAAAATACCTTGAGGTTATTATCCTTCAGCTACATAATTTTTTATTAATTTTTTTGATGTTCGTTAATGCATGTTTCATCTATGAACCCAAATAAATCAAAGTGTCATTGGTATCCTCATCATAAATAAACTAATCTATAGGATTTTTAACATCCTAAATCTCAGCATACACAGCATGAACAAGATGGTCTTTGTCTTGGCTTAGTTACAAATTTGTATGCAATGCAATTTTAGTTTACACAATGTTTTCAAAATCTTTCATATTAACATATGAAAATACAATTCTAGAAAAAAAAAATACCTATATTGTAGAGCTACCATAAGATCTGAAGTTCAATAGCTTTTTCTTAATCTATGGATCGTGTCAATGCTCTAAATATTATGTCAAGAGTTTTTGGGGGCATTGGTTATTGTTCCCCTTAATCTAAATTATGGTTTCTTGTATGAGTGATGTTTTATTTAAACGAATGACTACCTTGATGCAACTAGCATTTGTTAAAGATCAATTAGAACTTCCACGAATTGAAATATAAGATTGAAATAAATATGATTAGGGATGAGAATTTAGGAAGCATATCATTTTTAAAAGAACTACATCAAGAAAAAACATTCTATCACAGTATGGCTTATAGTCAATATTAAGTATTTTCCTTCTCTTTCATTTCAAATGTTATCATATTGAACTTGAAATGATATTTACTACAAACCCTGTGTATATGTTAATTTGAATCATGGATTAGCATGTATTTCATTCAATGATATTAGTTTTTATAGAATGAATCAATTTAAGCTCAATTGGCAGTTTTTCACATCATAAATTTCAAATGATGTAGCGATTTGCAATTGAAGTTATTAAAATTCTCTTTTGTTCACCCAAACTCTCAACAAGATCGTTGGATGTTAAATGTATATTATATTTATAGCTTTTCATAATACACTATAATGGTATGTATTGGATGTTATGGTCATATCCAAATTTCAACTTTAATTATAATAGATAGCCATTATAAGAATAATTGATTAACATTAATTTAACTTATTTGGTGGCATGGTCATGTTAATCACATATCATTTTCAATTTAATATCTACCTAAAAAAAATTATGCCGTCAATGTTAAGCCACTTTTATAAATCATAATTCTTAAACATATATGGATTATAGAATGACTATGTTACATATCATCTAAGAATGCCGATATACAATTATTCATTGTATTGCTATAAAATAAAATTAAGTAAGAGGTAACAAAAATATCTATATATAAATGTAACTCTCCATACGCCTATGCTATTAATATCAATCAAAATGACCCGTTTATGTGTGATTCTAGGGTCATGCATGTATGCAATAGATGAACATGTCTAATCATAGTAGAACTCATTAACTTAGAAATTTATTTGATGAACCATAAATATTATTCTTATTAACGTCAACAATCCATGCACTACTATATCAATTATAACTCAGTAAATAAAGAATCAATGCTTTATGCAAGAAAATAAACCAATAGTGAACATAAACAATAGCATAGATATATAATCACTTTTATAACTCATGATAGTATGAATCTTTTCCAAAGTTATAAAGATATATTTAAATTAGATAAAATGATTAAATCATGCACCAGTAATATCATAACACACTAAGTTTTAAAAATTAAATATCAGTATAATGATGCCTCGAAAGTGTCATTGGTAAATTAATAATTCAACTTGAATCATGAATCACTCGTGTAAAAATATTTACATATATAAATAAAACACTAGGACTTGATCACGTAATATCCAAATGAAAATAAAAATAAAAAGATAAACCTAAACATCAATGACCCATATATCCGCAACCATTGGCTAAAAGGTTGTAAGAGTTTTTCAAACAAAATCAAATAACATAAAATTATAAAAGAGAATAAATGTAAAATGACCATATTACCAACAATAAAATTCATGATTTTACATATTGACAACATAACATAAAAAACATAAAAATAAAATTACAACCTACTCCAAGATTTTTCAAGCTCTAAGCAACTTCATATCTAACATTAAAAACTTGATTCCACTTATTTTTTTATTTATACTCTTTTGTGCCATCCCATGGGATAAATAAGTCTTTTGGTCCACTTGTATTTTGTGCCATCCGTTCATATATAACTTAGTATTTTCCAACTTGGTATCTTGATCCCTTTAGGTCCTCACCTAGGTTTTCTGCACCCTAGTCTTTTGGTCCACTTGTCTCACCCAAGCCTTTCTCCTTGACTGGTCTTTTTACAATCTCCTTGATCTCACCTAGGCCTTTTGCATCCTAGTATTTTGATCCTTTTATCAATCCTATAGCAACTTATTAGCAAACATGATCAATTACCAAATCCCAAGAGTTTCAAGCTCTGATACCAAAAATGGTGTAACCCTCACCTTGTTTACACCTCAGGTTACCTTACCAACATTTCACTTCTTCATTAGAATATGTTCTTTTATTTTGATGAAATTTTTATCTTATCTCAATGCCAAGATACTAGTTGAGTGACAAACACTCTTCTTGGTGACATAGCTCTATATAGGAATAAGGATCATCAATGCAAACTTGCTCATTTCTAAAACAATGTCATTCATACCATGATAGATAGAAATCTTTATCAAGAATAATACAATTATCTCATTCGGCTATCATGGTTTACTTGTGACTCTTAAGATCAATCCTTCACTAATTGAAACCTTGAAAATCATCATAACATGTTTTTATCTCCATCTGAAGTTATATAAGAACTTACAGTCTTTTGTCCTACATCACAACCCAATTTCCTTTATTAAGCCCTTTTGGTCCTTACAACCCTGTCAAGAGAGTTTTAGCCTTTATTTCTTAGATTAAAAATTATTTCATCAAGAAAATATTATATCATAGTACCCATTATCAATTTATAACACAAATATTAAAGCTAGACAAGGTTCCTTTGGAACATCTTCTCCAAATTGCAACTTTCCCTATTCTTGACTGGGCCTAATAGATCTTAATACTACCCTGTTTCACTATAGTTCTTACATTTAATTATTTAAAGGTATTAAAATCATCATTATTGATTGTATAAAAATATATAGGACCTATTACAACCATTGGATAAAATATTCTATGTATGCAATCCTTTCTCCTTCACAAAATGAGTAAACAGGTTTTCACTTACAATCTCTTTAACAAAATACAGTCCTCTATAAATTTTAATGGATAGATTTTTAAGACATAATACCATTTTTGTAATGTAAATAACCTTATAATCCAATTTTTTATTAAATTTCAAGTCATTTTGAGCATTATTTTTAAAGTTATGTGCTCTTTAGTACTTGAGAACACGTTTTTCTGAGTTGTCTCAGAACTGCAGGTCTGTATTTTGACCATATCTTTTTCCACATTGCTCCATTAGATATGAAACAAAATTAATTGTATTAATAGCTCCAAGTTTAATCTAAACACAAAATTTCATAATGTTTCATTTGTTAAATCTTGAGATATACTCATTCTTCCAACCGTGCTTTAGTTTTCTTTCCACACAGACGTGCACCCTGTTCATTGAACTTTTGCAACATTTTAGTCCTCTTCATCACATAATACAATTGGAAACTGGTTATCAACGTATATCCAAAGTTTATCATACATATTTCACTCCAATAGATGATAATTTGTTTCTTAAACCTCAAGGAAGCATACAGATACATACACATCCCTATACATATACATACACAACCCTGTACATTTGATTAGACCAGAATTTTGTACATGGGATTATTGTTTACATAACATACATATGTGAATAAAAATGCATTTATTAATAATAAAAATAGATACTTACAATCAATGATCCATCACTCTATGATCCATATCCATGGTCAATGGCTTATAAGTCTTATTTGCACCTTCAACTTTCTCTCTTCCTTCACTCTTGCATTCTTGAATGAGGTCCTCCCTCACTATTTATTCATTCCATTCTCTTATTTTCTTGACTGAGAAGTCATCCCTCTCATATTCTTACTCTCCTCTCACACAAAATCTTTCTTTCTTACATTTTTCCTTTTAATGAGCCTTTCTTTCTTACGTGAGCTCTTCTCACATTCTTCTCTTTTCTTAATGAGCTCTCTTTTTTTCTGAATCAATTCTCTTTTGCTCTTTTGAAGAGCCTCCTCCATAAACTATACTCCCAATTTGGGCTCAAGACAAAACAAACATGGTTTGTAATCTTCAACAATATACCAAGGTTGAAAGATTTTCAACCACTCCTCCTTTATTTGCTCAACAACTCCAACGTAGGAGATTCTCCTTTAACCAATTTCACTCTTTCATTTTTTACATTGACTTTTTCCCTTTAATTTTACAATTACTCCGGATTAAAAACATTTTGGATGGAAAATACAATAATTTTAATTTTAATTCAAACATGACTAAAGCTTGGATGCCTAGTGAAGACTGATCCCAACTTAACCATGTCTTGCATGAAGATGTATGTAGATGCTCCTGCATCATAGTCTCCCTCTAGAAATAATTTGAAACTTAGTTAAAATGAGATATCTCCTCAATGTTTTTGTCTTCACTCTATCCCAGGATCCCAAGGTCTTGTTGCCAATACCAATGCTTGTCTTTGTTTGGAATAGTCTTTGTCCTTCATTTTGCTTTTCTTCCTATTTAGATATGTCCTTCTCATTTCTTTCTCAGCTTCCATCTCCCACTTCCATGCTTCTTCATCTTCATACATGTCTTCTAGATCTTCTTGTTGTTCTTATTGTTTCATGAGCTTCTCCAATGACTCATGTATGTTATTCACTTTAGCAACCTTCATACCTGCATACAAAACATTCAAAGCCACCTTAGAATCAAAATATTTAGGCCATGAAGCCTCTTGGTTGTCTCCATGTTATTTTTCCTTGACCAAAATTGTCTTGGCCTCTTTGCTTTGCTCTTGTCTTGTTTCACTCTTCCCAATGGTGTCTTCACAATGGCTTGTACCTTCATTCATCTCTCTTGAATGACCAAACAGCTCCTCCAAAATCTTTAGCTCTTATTTTAGTAAGATCTCATCTATATCACTATCTTCATCAAACTTGGGCTCATCACTCACAAAGATTACTTGTCCTTCACTAGCCTTACTCTTCATCTCATCCTTTCTTGAGCTATCTTCATGCAAACCAACTTCTTCAATATACTCATCAAATAAAATTGAAGCACCCTTACCTTGTGTTTCCTTACTCTCTTCAACTTCTCTTTGAAGCCATCTTGTTTTTTTCTTGCATTCAATGAGGCATTGATTTGTTGTATACCCATCTCTTTCCTCATTAACCAACCATTTCGAATTCTCTCCTTGCTGCATATTAGTCTACATAGCCACTTTCCATTTTTCATTTCTCATGAAAATATCATTAAAAGATTCAAAAACATCATCATAAATAGTTTGTTTACCTTTCCATGTACTTGTGTCATCCTCGCACCTTTGGTTGCGTGTGTCAACTTTCACCTTCCTCCATTGACTTCTTGGTGTTATTACCTCGACACTCACATCTTCACTCTTTGCCTTCTTAGGTACCCATACTTGTTCCTCCTTCTCATCATTTTTCTTCTCAAAACATGTAGGCATCCTGCATCCATGCTCTTGTACCAACACTTCATGTTGCTTGGGAGTTTGTTTCTTCCGCCATTTAGGCATCACATATCCATGGTTAATTGAAAACTCCACCTTTCTCTTTGCTTATATAACATGTATATCAGCACTTTCATGCTTATAAGAATAAGAAAAATCAACTTTTGAATTCACCTTTACCTCCTTAATGGGCTGATCCATTAGTTCTTTGACTTGCATAGCTTCTTGATTGTTTGTCCTTTCTTCTTCCTTAATGCTTGACTATTTCCTTGCCTCTTCTTGGCATTCAATGGCATCATGGAAGTCATCCTCATCTTCTATCTCTCCTCTTGCTTGTATGGGTTCCTCAACACCTTCCTCATGCATTAACTAATGCATCTCTTCTTCTTTATCATCAACAAGAAACTCACTTCTCTCTTTTGCACCAATCTCTTCATTCTCCAAGGTCTTTCATTTGAATTTCACAAGGCTAATCATACCTGCAATTACCCATGCAAAGACAACATTAGATATAAAAATAAAAGACCACAAGGTCCCTATGAGTGTTCTCTTCACCAACACTCTTATATTTTCAAGTACTCTTCCTGGCACTTCATCTTTTCCTTTTTCTCTTCTCTTGTTCTCCTCAATGAGAGCCTTCTTCTCCACCTCTTTCTCTTGTTTCTCACTTGGCAACCTACTCATCCTCTTGCCTCTATGGCCCTCTCTCTTTTTGGCAATCTCTTTTTGCCTTCTTCACCTCTTCATTAGGAGATCAATTAGCCACTTCAACCTCTTCCTCAATGGCCATACCCATGCTTGCTTGTCCATATGCATCCAAGAATCATATCTATCTGTAAAATTAGCTAAATCTCTTTTCAAACTATCAATCTCTTTATCAATTCCATTACTAGTCATACTTCTCTTCTTCTGGATGCTTGCTTCCTTCTTAGTACCCTCTTGTATTCTATTGCTCTATAGTGCCTTAAACAATACTTCCATTTCTGAGATCTTCACCCAAGTATTTTCCACCTTGGTCTCTTGATCCCTTTAGGTTCTCACCTAGGTTTTTTGCACCCTAGTCTTTTGGTCCACTTGTCTCACCCAAGCCTTTCTCCTTGACTGATCTTTTGACAATTTCCTTCATCTCACCTAGGCCTTTTGCATCCTAGTATTTTGATCCTTTTTTCAATCCTACAACAAATTATTAGCAAACATGATCAATTACCAAATCCCAAGAGTTTCAAGCTCTGATACCAAAAATGGTGTAACCCTCACCTTGTTTACACCTCAGGTTACCTTACCAACATGTCACTTCTTCATTAGACTATGTTCTTTTCTTTTGATGAACTTTTTATCTGATATCAATGCCAAGATACTAGTTGAGTCACCAAAACTCTTCTTGGTGACATATCTCTATATAGGAATCAAGATCATCAATGCAAACTTGCTCATTTCTAAAACAATGTCATTCATACCATGATAGATAGAAATCTTTATCAAGAACAATACAATTATCTCATTTGGCTATCATGGTTTAATTTTGACTCTTAAGATCAATCCTTCACTAAATGAAACCTTGAAAATCATCATAACATGTTCTTATCTCCATCCCAAGTTATATTAGAACTTACAGTCTTTTATCCTACATCACAACCCAATTTCCTTTATTAAGCCCTTTTGGTCCTTATAACCCTATCAGGAGAGTTTTATCCTTTATTTCTCAGATTAAAAATTCTTTCATCAAGCCAATATTATATCATAGTACCCATTATCAATTTATACCAAAAATATTAAAGCTAGACAAGGTTCCTTTGGAACATCTTCTCCAAATTGCAACTTTCCCTATTCTTGATTGGGCTTAATAGATCTTAATACTACCCTGTTTCACTATAGTTCTTACATTTAATTCTTGAAATGTATTCAAATCATCATTATCAGTTGTATAAAAATTTATAGTACCTATTAAAACCATTGGATAACATCTTCTATGTATGCAATCCTTTCTCCTTCACAAAATGAGTAAACAAGTTTTCACTTACAGTCTCTTTCACAAAATACAGTCCTCTATATATTTTTGTGGACAGAATTTTAAGACCTAATACCATTTTTGTCACATAAATAACCTTATTATCCAACTATGTATTAAATTTCAAGTCATTTTGATCATTATTTTTTAAATTTATGCACTCTTTAGTACCTGAGAACACATTTTTCTGAGTCATCTCAGAACTACAGGTCTGTATTTTGACCATATATTTTTCCAAATTGCTCCATTAAATCTAAAACCAATTTAATTGGATTCATAACTCCAAGTTTCATCTACGCACAAAATTTAATAATGTTTCATTAGTTAAATCTTGAGATATACTCATTCTTCCAACCGTGCTTTAGTTTTCTTTCCACACAGGCCTGCACCCTGGTCATTGAACTTTTGCAACATTTTAGTCCTCTTCATCACCTAATACAATTTGAAACTGGTTATAAACGTATATCGAAATGTTTTCATACATATTTCACTCCAATAAATGATCATTTGTTTCTTAAACCTCAAGGAAGAATACAGATACATACACAACCCTGTACATATACATACTGAACCCTGTACATTTGATTAGACCAGAATTCTATAATTGGGATTATTGTTTACATAACATACATATGTGAATCAAAATTCCTTTCTTCATAATTAAAACAGATACTTACAAGCAAGGATCCATCACTCTATGATCCATATCCATGGTCAATGGCTTATAAGTCTTATTTGCACCTTCAACTTTCTCTCTTCCTTCACTCTTGCATTCTTGAATGAGGTCCTCCCTCACTTTTTCTTCATTCCATTCTCTTCTTTCCTTGACTGAGAAGTCCTCCCTCGCATCTTCTTACTCTCCTCTCACACATAATCTCTCTTTCTTATGTTGTTCCTTTTAATGAGCCTTTCTTTCTTACGTGAGCTCTTCTCACATTCTTCTCTTTTCTTAATGAGCTCTCTCTTTTATTTTTGAATGAATTATCTTTTTCTCTTTTGAAGAACCTCCTCCCTAACCTCTACGCCCAACTTGGGCTCAAGACAAAACAAACATGGTTTGTAATCTTCAACAATATACCAAGGTTGAAAGATTTTCAACCACTTCTCCTTTATTTGCTCAACAACTCCAACATAGGAGATTCTCCTTTAACCACTTTTACTCTTTTATTTTTTACATTGAATTTTTAACTTTAATTTTACAATTACTCCTCATTAACAACATTTTGGAGGGAAAATACAATAATTTTAATTTTAATTCAAACATGACTAAAGCTTGCATGCCTAGTGAATACTGATCCCAACTTAACCATGTCTTTCATGAAGATGTATGTAGATGCTCCTACATCACTTAAAGATTGAATTTATTCAATTCCTTTCCACAATTCCATTAGCTCATCATATAATGGATTTAGATAAGCATCAATTGTATCTGATGTCATACTTTTCTTTCCTGCTATAATCAATGATAGCATTAAGAAAAATGGTTTAGTTTCTAAAAATAGAGGCAAGTTATAATTTATTAAAAAAAACTAGCCAAGATGAACATTTAGTACTTTGATATGAGAATGGGATCACCCCATCTAGAACCAAGCCCAAACTTATATTATGAGGATCTTGAGAAAAATCAGGCCATCTATTATCAAATTCCATCCACATCTTATAATCAAGCACATGTCAATGTTTTCCATCAGTGCTCTTATTCTTGGCATGCCATTGTCTAAGTTTAGAAATGTCTCTACACCTATACATTCAAAGTAATTTTGGGATGATTGAGAAGTGATGAAGAACCTTTCTAGGAACCATAGATGATTTCAACCCTTATCTATACCTCACATTATGATATTTTAGGCATTCACTCTCACTTACAAGATTATTGTGAAATACTAAAAAACCATTCACATGTGTGGATATTTTCATACCCTAAGCCTAGCTTAGTTATTTTATTTTTACATTGACTTCATTTTGCTGATAATGTGGAGTTAGGTGTTAACAATGAACTTAATAATTATAATAACTAATATACATTCTCATTTGTCCAACCAAACACCACTTGAAAGTTAATAATTTGAAGGATTCTTGTCAAATGACATAACTTACAATTAGCATACATAGGTTTTAAGTCATCGTGCATCAACATGGCCTAATCATTGTTTAGATGCTCATTAAACATTCTATCAACTTCAAACACTTCATCTAACATTGCTACCTCTACATCTATGTTTGGTGCCACTTCATCTATGTTTGTTTCCTCTTCATCTCTCACACTCTACAATTCTATCATATCCTCATAATAATTGTAATCACAAGGGCTGATACCAATATGCCCATATCTTATCATATGTCGATAAATCATATTTTGATTTCTCACTTTTCAACCAAGACAATCATTACATAGACATGTATATTTGTCCACGTCCCTCTCACTAGCTAGTCTCTCATCAAATGCATGGTATTGGTCCATAGTCAAAATTTGACATGGATCCATCTATAATGTTCCACACATAGAAACAAAAATCTTTTGTGAAAAAATTGGCTAACCAAAAGTTCAAGATTTTTTTAAAATATCAAGAAAAAAATCATATTTTTAAAGAGATGTAAAAATTTGCAAACTAAGAGACAAAAACCATTTTTTTAATTGAAAGGAATTTCCATAAAAATAGAGTTAGAGAGAAAATAAAATGGAGTTTAGCTAATGAATTGTAAAAAATAGATTTTTGTAGTTTATATTCAAATTATTGATTACATTGCATTGCACATCTTTCAAACTCAAAACATTACTTCACATTTCATAACTCATAACTAGATGCTGATAGATGAAAAAATTTCAATTACAATATAGTTTTTACAAAGTCAACCTAAGTAGTTATGTAATTACTTCACATTACATAACTAATAACTAGGATTAGTTGTCAATTGCATTTGCTTGTCATGGCATTCCATGAGACCACATTTATTTGAGGCATTTTTTAAAAATAGTTCACTACCTTTTCTATGATACCAAATTTATTATACATGTCTACCAAAGAATTTTATCAAAAATTTCTCTTCCTTGTTTCTATGGCTAAAATCCTAAAACAAGTTCTTTCAAACAAGCTATGGATGCTTGGAAAAAATCTATCACAGCATAATAGTAATCAATAGCGTAGACAAAGCAGAGAACTAGTTGAAAAAATTCCTCAAAAAAATGTGGTTTCATGGTGATGGAATTCCATG
The DNA here is from genome assembly GCA_037957365.1 of Torreya grandis. NCBI lineage: Eukaryota > Viridiplantae > Streptophyta > Pinopsida > Cupressales > Taxaceae > Torreya > Torreya grandis. The sequence goes on from JARHVA010004523.1 coordinate 1,250,988, forward strand.
ACACTCCATAACAATTCACTTATCATGTCATTCATCATGGCATTCCATCACCATGAAACAAAATTTTTTTGAGGCATTTTTTCCAAATTCCATAAAATTCATCCTAGGAGTCCATATTCCTTTTACAATTATTCTAGGAGTCATTTATAATCATCCCATACCATGCCCATGTGAATTTTATTTTTGTTTTTATCATTGATGTGTTTTTTGTCTCTTACTGTAGCCTCACAGTATATTCAAATAGCTTTGACATGTGTGTGGGAAGCAAAGGAAGTGAAAAGATAGTTACCACTTCCCTGTAGCATGAAAGAACATTACTAGCAGTGTTGTGGTATATAGAGACGGGTTACCTTGGCCCCACAAATCTCTAAAAATTAATTGGTTGGCTAGCACCAAGATTTTGAGTAGCATATAGTATTTCACTATGACCCCATGATAAATAAAATGTTGACCTATGGTGATGTGGTAAGAGCAAATAATAAAGGTTCAGAACAACCCCCATATTTTTCATACATGTCTAACAAATAATTTTATCAAACATTTCACTGCCTTGTTTCTATGGCTAAAATTCTAAAACAAGTGATTTCAATCAAGCTATGGATGCTTGGAAAAAATCTATCAAAGCACAATAGTAAGCAATAGACAAGGCATTGAACTAGTTAAAAAAATGTCTCAAAGAAATGTGGTATCATGGTGATGAAATGCCATGAAAATATATTATAATTTACTTTTTATGGCATTCATCATTGTATTCCATCACCATGAGACCACATTTCTTTGAGGCATTTTTTCTAAAATTTATAAAATTCATCCTAAGAGTCCACATTCCTTTTACAATTATTCTAGGAGTCATTCATAAGCATCCCATATAATTTCTATGTGAAATACCTTTGTATTTTGATCATTGATGTGTTTTTTGTCTCTTACCATAGCCTTGTAGTACATTCAAATAGCTTTGATGAGTGTGCAGGAACCAAGGGAAGTGAAAATATAGTTACCACTACCCAATAGCATGCTGAAACTTCTCTTGCAGTGTTATGGTATATAAAGATTGGTTACTATGGCCCCCTAGAAGTCTCAAAAGTAATTGGTAGGCTGGTGGCAAGAGTTTGATTAGCATATAATATTTCACTATGACCTTATGAAAAATAAAATGTTAACCTACGGTAATGTGGTAAGAGAAAATAGTAAAGGTTCACTGCATCCCCATGGTAGAAAAGAAGATAAATGGTGGTAAGGGCTGAGATTATAGATAACACATACCATATCACCATGACAATTTAGAGAAGGTCTTGTGGGCTAGCAGTAAATGGTAAAAGTTATATAAAGTATGTACCACACTCCCACAATAAGTTTCTACACAATTCTCTTTTATTTTATTATGTTGAGATATTTCTTATTTTAATTTTTTGAAAATACATTTAATCTATTTTACAATCTCATCAATTATCCATGCACTTATCGATTCACTTGATATTGATTTGATTAATATTTTGATATCACCTTCTATTATTACCTTTTTCCATCGCTTCAACACTACTAAATACATCCCCTTTAGGAGTGCCATGTCATGTCCACCCAATTAATTTTTATCATTCCCAATATCCAATGAGCATACAAGACAAGGTTGACCAAGGTGGTCCCTCAAGATTCCTCCATCGTCTACTATTATTAGATTATCTTATTTGAAACAATTGTATTTTTTGGATTTTTTAACTGATACATGATATTTTTATCCTTGGGAAAAAATCATAATTTCATATTTAAAAATAGGAAATTGGATAATATCAGATGCATCTACCATAGGGATGAAATACATGGATATAACCATCCAAAAAACCCTAACATAGAAAGAGTTAAAGTTTAAGGCAATCAAAGAAAAATAAATCAATATAAAAAAATATTTGTCAAGTAGACAAAAAAGATGTTAAAGATAAAGAAGTAGCCTTGCCACATTGGTATCATCTAACTAAGTGTTAGAGTAAGCATTCACATTCATTCAGATAGTTAAGTTTGATTTGGAGTGTTTTATTATAGACATTGGATTGTTTTCTTTGTGTACACAAACAATATTTTATTATGTATTTATTTAGACAAACCACCTATAATTTGAATGATCAAAACAATAAAATGTTTGTTGTGAAACCAATTCAATAGCCTATTTAGTAGTATTTTCTTATTTTTAAACATGTTAAATCCAATACTTGCAGTGATACAATAAACAATGAAAGGATGCCAAAGGATCTTGTGGTCCCATGATGGTCAGATCAAAAGTTGGTGGTAACATGATATGAGGTATAAGAGTTAACATGTATCCCATCATCCCATGATGATGTGTATCAAGGCTTTCGAGGTGGTGATAAGCCATGAAAGATGTGGTATAACCATCCAAAAGCTCCTGTAATCTCGTGATAGATATAAATAGTTCTTTTGGTGATGTGGTAAAGTATTAAATGCTAAAATGACTATATCACTACCCCACAGTGGTTATCATTAATTCCTACGATTGATGTGCATGTCTAGCCATTGGATTAGACAAAATCAATGGTCTATGTTTCAGAGACTTGAATGCTGAGATTTATCATTTTCATGGCATGAACTAGATTAATGGTGAAATGATCAGCTCCATAGTAGAATAAAATTTGGAATTTCTTTATATTTCATTGTTTAAGCAAATTCAATGGTGATTGTAGATGATGATTTCAAACTCAATGTACATACTTTTGCCATCTTCTAATGAGGTAAGTCTGCTTCATCACTCTCTTCATAAAAGTTGGCATTTAGTTTGTGCTTTGTTTTCAATTGGTTTGGTAGAGAAATTGAATATCAAAACCCTAGTTCATAAAAGCATCAAACTATGGCACCTAAAAATTTTGAGTCTGGAAGTAAGAGCATTAAACCCCTTGTTCCCAACAAATAGTCCCTTCAACATTCACTTTTGGACATTTTACCAAATTTAGTTGATAAAGGGTATAAGAAACTACTCAAAGATATAATAGAGGGGCGTTAGGATGCTAGAGTCCCTATCTCAGGATTGATTTTTTTTTGTATTTTTTTGAAAAGCAAGATGGATAGGGACTAGGTGCAAACCCATGAAATTTGAATTTGTCTAAGCTTGTGGTTCCAAATGTATTCATTGATGTGGATTTGATTGAGATATTCATACCATACAATCATCTATCCACCAAAATTTTCAAGTTAGTGGTTGTGGATAGAAATGCAATCATTGATTGCTTCATGCTCAAAAAGCAAGCCCTCAAAAATGTTGACTTGAAGAACAGTGAAAAAAAATATACCAGTCTAGGAAATACACATAGGAGTGATGAGTTACCCATATACATGAGGAAAGTGGCCAAAAATATAAGGGTTTAAATCCCAACCGCTATAGTTTAGCCTTTTTTAGTTGATGAATTTGATGTGTACTTAAAAAGGACATATTTTTCTTTGTGTAAAGTGCTAAGAATTGATGCCTAAGATAGAATGCTAGTTGGCATAATGATGATGGTCATGAGAATATAAAACCCATAGGTTAATGCTGAGTATGATTTTGCATCATTTATTGAGAAGAAATTGCATGACAACTTTTTGCAAATAAGGGAGAACAAGACACCTATGGAGTTCAAATATTTTTTTTTTGTCATTTAATTTTGTATTAGAATGGATGGAATTGGCCTAGTAATATGGAATTAATCATGATTGATCAAAAGAGACAGAGATTGCCTACATAGTGTTGGTGTTACAAATGGGACATTGATTATTAGAACTATAACTATGTTGTTTTCCATGATGATTTTTTAATCATAATAACGAATTCCCTTGGTAGCATTTTTCCTAGATTGACCAAAGAGGTTAGAGAAATGTTGAGGCCTCTTGCTCATAGGCCAGAACAGAGTCACAAACATGACTTTGTTGATTGGTATTTCTTTCTTGACCATAGTAAAATTAGAGTATATTTGTGTACTTAGCCACCCCATGTGTTACCAAAATTTGTTCCAAACAGAATTGATTTTCTTCAATTCATGTGGCAGCTGCTCTGGATGGAGAAAGATGTAATGAAAAAATAAAACAAGGGTACATTTCTTCTAAATTCCACTATGTTTGGTGAAAGGTACATTGGTGTAGACACCTTGGAGGTGTTTCAAGCTTATTTTAAGGCTAAATATTCTATGAAATTAGGGATAGAAAGGGTTTTTGATCCATAGGTTCATATGAATTTTGTTAGATAATTCATCCTTACTAGGATGGGCATATCCCATCAAATAAATTTTGACGAGGATGTGTTTATAACTTCTGTCATTTTTGAAGAGGTATATAATAGGAAAAAATAATGGTAAATTTTGAAGAAGATTGAGGATGACAAAATAAAACAAAATCATAATTTTTTAGGCTTTTTTGTTGAAGAGAAGGACCCTTTGAAAATAATAGATTTTCTAATTGATAATTTTGAAAAAATATATGGCATGTCGAAGAAGTAACCTACAAAGGCTACCAACCTCCCTATCAAAAATCCAACAAGAGTTATGATTCAATAACCAAATCTAGACACAATGTCAGTGCAAGATCCAGCTATTCCTGATTCACCACCTACCAAAAGGCAAAAGACTGATGATGTTTCTTCACTAGTTACATATGAAATGAATGAAGATGTTGGTGACTCTGAGGTGGTGGCTAATATTTTGAGGCATATGGGAGATGAAGAGCATGTTTATCAACCCCTTGTTAGTCAAGAAACAAAAGCACATAAACCAAAATCAAGAATGGATGAACAAGCACAAGGTGATCCTAAACTACTAGAAGATGAAAGGGTTCTAGATTCTATGAGGTTCATCAAGGATGATGATTTCATCAATACCCTAGAATTTAAAGATTTTTCGCTCAAAATAAAGATAAAAGTTTTTGAAGAAAAGGTGGAAATAAATAAAATGGGTGTTAATGAATCTCAACATGATCAAATTGTGACATAGACTTTTAAGGATTTAAAAATTGATGAAATAAATGTCAACCTTGATAAGGCTAGGCAAATAGTTTTGAAGAGTAATACACTGATCATCCCTAGGCTTGAATTGAAGAAAATGTTGTTTTTGGACTGAGTGAGTAATCAAGATGACCTCATGATGGTTTTTATGTTTGATTATGAGGATGGTGTTAGTGGTTGTGGGTTTAACCTAAAGATAGAGATGCTAGTAATATAGGCCACACAGAAGAACACCAATAAACCAAGATTGATTGATGTAATCTGGGAGGTGAGGGGAACACCTGTGGTGAAAACGTTTTAGGATACATCAGTGTTTGAAGCTACCACCCTTGCTATGCAATCTACAATGTTCACACAAGCTAATGTAAAAAAAAATGGAGCAAAGATTGCTCGACTATGAAAAAACTCAATTTGAGATGAAGGATGAAGTGAATAGGTTGTATTTGGAAAATGTCAATCTAAATCAGCAGTTTAAGGGAGTTGATTCTCAAAACCATGAAATAATGCCATACCAAGCCCCTATACCATAAATAACTAGTGATATTATAGTCCCAGTTGATCAGTTAAATGCATTGAAGTTGAAGTTGGAGAAATAAATTGAAGACTTGAAAATGCAAAATGAGAAGACATAGGATGAGGCCAAATTGAAAATCCTTGAGGTGTTTGAGAATATTTTGGAGTACAAAATAGAATTGGTTGTTGAAAAGTTGGGAAATGTGCATGAATGCTATTATTCATTGTATTAGGCCATTGATCAGTTCTAGGTCAATCCTTCTATTTTGGATCCAATATACAAGAAATAGAAACCTGCACACCATACATTGCTAACCTTGTGAAAAGTTCTATAAAGAGATCTAGGTGCTCTGGCCTCACTAAAGCCAATACAGAAGATAGTGAAAATGATCTTAGATGAATTTCAATATGTGAATGGTGAGAGCCAATAAATGCATGCAAATATTGATTCTTTTACTACCTTCAAACACCAGTTTATTCCTTCCATTTTGACAAAGGATAAAAAGATCAAAGGTTTTTATGCATGGAAAAGTGAATATGGCCAAACTATTTCTCAAGTCATTGATTTCTTAAAAAAATATTAGAGCATAAATATTCATAGTTTCAATGTCATTTTGGATAGAGTAATTACTCTAGATGCTAGATATGTAAAGTTTATCATTGATGTCAAAGTGATGTTAGACAAAAGATGAAAAGATCACCAGGCCAACATACTCTAGATCCAAGAATATAAGTGGCCTAATGATTTCACATTCTACCAATGGGAGAATCAGTATTTGACAACTAAAAAATAAGTAGGCCAAGTATGCAGAGGAGAAATGAGCATCAAGTTGGCATCAACATGGTACCTATAAATCTTGGAAGTCCTCCTATTTCATGTTTATCTTGTTTTGATGCTTTCCAACATGTATTCAAAATATATGTGGAAGTCTTTTTAAGACTTGTCAATAAGTATATGTTGTAATCGGCCATATTAAGGGTTGGGTATATTAAAAGTCATTTTTTGAAATGCGAAAGGTCTAAAGCTTGTAGCATCCTTCAACCCTATAATAAGGAAACCAAGACCTTGGGAATGCGTTATGGGAATTTTTTTTCATAAAAAATACATTGTAAGGCTTGCTATTCAAAGGTATATAAATAAAATCAAATGACATTTCTTTGGTGCCATATATCTAGTTCTCAATTGCTTCTTGAATATTCATGTTATACGGTATTTGGTTGTCTCCATTTTTGTTTCTCCTTGTTATTTGATTTAAGATATCAAGTATATGTTTAGTTCCTCAAAACACATTTTCTACTTTTGGCTGGTTTATCTAATTGGGTTTCATCAAGTAGGGATTAAATTTCATTGAATAGATCATTGGTACTTGGAGGATTTAATTTTGATAATTAAGAAGAGCTAGGTAATAATAATCTTGCATGTATATGCCAGTCATAGACAAGCCCATGCCAAGTAATTCAAGTTGTTGCTAGATAGAAAGCAAAAATCTTTCTGTGAATAAACTCCATTACCCAATTGTTGAGAAAGCCACAAATCAATTCTTTTCCTGAATCATATTCTTGTATCATATTCAAAAATACTAATTTTAATTTTTTGTTGTGTAGGAGGAGTAATAATAGAATAGAAAATGATAACTTCATAAGGAGCAAGATGATGCAAGGTAATAGTCATATACAGAGTTATAGAGGAAATGTGAATAGATTATCTAGGATTTTCTAGCGAACAAAGGAGCTAATAGAATTGAGGATACTATTACTAAGTAGGATAAAAATTAAATAAACTCACCTTAAATGAATGTTTTTAAAATACTTAAGTGAATATTATCGATCATGGACATTAATAGTTCCAATCCTTTGGCACATATAAACATATCTTCTGAAGCTTGGAATCTGATCTCACTCGAATACCATTAATGATATTAAGTTGGACATGAAGGGAAGGGTTGTATTTATTAGAGCCCAACAAGGTTGTATTGTACTAAATTGGAAGCTATCCATAAAAAAATAGAAACATCGATTCGCCTTCGCACTGCACAAAGTCAAATGGCTTTCTTGGATTTTATCATAGACTTGAGGCTAAGGGTGATTACAAAGCCTCACAGAATTACTTGACTAAACTTTTACGAGTTGGAAGTGATTAAAATGGTGCTGGGGAAGGATTTTATAATAGATAAATACAAATATAGAGTCAACTCAGACATATATTTGTGGTTATTGGCATCTTTGCTAGATCTTGGAGGTGTGAAGGTGGGCATTCTGATCCTACTACACAAAACTTTCAAGCCAAAATTTTGGGGAAATGATTTGGAGGTGGTGTTGTGGGTAGAGATGGGTGTGGGGATTTCATGGTCTTCAAACCTCTCTTAATTGATCATCCTAGATGATAGGGTTTTGTGGCTTCTATTTCTCCTCAATATGATAGATTGGGCTCTCGAAGCTAACCACCGCTAGGAGACCATTGATAGGAGTTTTGTTTAGCACTCTCGTACCCTCGACATGGAGTTGAAAGGGAAATGGGTGCTACACTTTGTAGAGCTGGTGGAAAATGGTGATTTCTACATATTTTCTTAGCTAATGTATTGCATTGCCATGAGATTTTTATGTAAACACTAATGTATCAGGAAGAAATTTTTGGGAAAGAATATGAAATCTATGGGGATTTTTGTAAAAAAATGACTTTTCAAGGGAAAAGTTATTCCCCATATGTAAGAATTTGTCTAATCAACTTTAGTAGAATCCCCACTATGTAGTTTATTGATAAAAAGGTAGAATAGAAAATTAAAAAAAAATCTAATTCAAATCATATGCTAGTTTCGATTAGGGTGAATTAGATGATTCAATTCAAAAAATTACATAAATCCCTTAATTTGCTTTGAATTCACCAACAAATCTGAAGAGTAATTAATCATTGGTGAATATAAGGTAACACCTAGCTAGGCAAAGTAGAGCCTAAAGTGTAGAGAATCAAACCACTTAGGTTGATTCTCTTAGTTGGCCAAATTGGTTGCATAACCTAGTCATAAAGCTTCGCATCATTTTAAGGCTTTGCATACTGAAAATTTGAGAAACAACAGAAGGCTTTGAAAATTTTAAGAAAGGTAACTCGCATAGATCCATGTAATGCACATGTGTTTATCAATATGGATGATTTATTAATATCGTTAGACCCCAGTGCAACCTTAGATTCTCTTAAGAGACTAAAGTCTCTTATGAAAAAGATAAGATAAGAAGTACTCATTGAATTGTTAAACAATATTGGGGTTCTTCATTTTGAGTTTGATGAACTATAGTTGGCTCAACAAAATTTTATGGAGGCATTAGAAAATGACATTTGGGTTGAATTCATAAATAAAAGCCCCAGTTCCAATTCTGCAATTTTTGTATACATTTTAAGGATATGGAATTCTTCCAATGACTAGAAAAAAGGGGTGCTTCACTTGAGTTACAAGTTCAATTCCCATGTGCTTCAAAATGCATAGAGGAAACTAATGAAAAAAATCCCCTAAACCCCAAACTAACTGTATGGTTCTGGTACTCAATTGTCTATGTAACTACTGTAAGTTTCCATTCATAAAACTTTAAATTTTGTGTGTTAATGTAGTGAGGGTTTTGAATAACCTCAATTTTTTTTGTAGAGGGTATCCCCAAACCTAACTTCACTGGAAAGAGCCTCTCCGACTTCAAATTATTTGTAGCAAAGTCTAAATTCTTTGTTCGCATTTTTATAATCTTTAGGTCCACTCTAAACAAGCTTTATCACCCATGCAAGTAGTTTCTATAACCCAAAACATCTCAGTGCTAGGCTAATTACTAACTAACGAAATGAGGAAATATTTAGTAAATAATGAATCACATGCAATACACCCCCATTAGAAATGTTTTTTTTTAAAATTTCATCTAATTTGTATTTGCATGAGTAACTATTTAGTCATTTTTATTTGTATGACTAAATAAATTTTTAGTCGATGACCAAATTAGTCATTTATTTACTCATTTGTAGCTGAGTTAAAAAAAATTAGTAGAATTTAAACATTTTAAGTTATTGTGACTAAAATTTTTATTCATGTAATCATTTATTTGCCAAATTCTACTAATGAACAAATAAAACTTAAAAAAATAATACAACTAAGATAATGGTACTCAAAGTTTTCAAATAGTATCGCAATTTAGTTATAATTTACATGTTGAATCTAAATCTATATAATTTCAGCCATCAAAATGTAATTTCAATATAAATATTTTGAAACAAATAAATAGACATTTAAATACAAAAATGACCTTAGTAAAAAAAAAAAGACAAAAATGGTGTCCTCTAAATTAACTGTTTAAAAAAAAAGTTTTGTCTTTAAAATAGCAATTATAAAATTAAAATATTTTTTATATAAAACACTAAATCTACATTCATTCCTTTTTTACTAACATGGTTTAAGAAAAATAAAGCTAACATTAATATTAATAAAATTTGCATTAATATATACTATTTACATGTTTCCTATGTTATCAATCCCAAACATATGTTTTAATATTAATATACTTTTTCTATCAAAATTATTATATTAAGTTTTTTTAAATGTTCTTTGTGAACTCACAAAAAATATTTATATTTATTATGAAAATCATTATTTTTATGTTTTTTTTTATTTTTTAAATAATATTAATATTTATTATTTACATGTTTAATATACTATAAATCTTAATCACATATATCAATATTAATATATTTTTTCTTACTAAAATTATTGTACTAAATTTTTATAGTGCTCTCACAAAGAATATTTGTACATGATATCATTGTCCCTTCCAATCAAATTCAAAATGAGGGCGCACAAAAGAATTGCTTTTTAAAAAGGTATACATGCGCTCAAAAGTCGAGTAAGATAAAGATAAATAGTGGTCCCAAGGTATCATTATCAAATTCAAAATTAGGTCGTACAAAAGAATTACTTTTTAAAAAGTTATACATGCGGTCAAAAGTTAGTAGGATAAAGATAAAAAGTGGTCATAAGGTATCATTATCATTTCAAAACGAAGATAAAAAGTTGATGTGGTCATTACATCATAATTCTTGGTAGAAGGTTTTTGTGGCACTGGGGCCCGCCTCAAAATATTCTTAGAAGGCCAAAGTAACTTAACTTCACGCAAAGAATGTGAGATGACTTGGTTTGCTTCATTGTTTCATTACCTGAGTCTTGGAATTCGGCTTATGGCTGCTTTTTCAGATTTTTTTTAATTTACTATTTTTAAATAATTGAATATTGTTTTTAATATAATTGTTAATTTGGCAGTAAATATATATACAATGTTTATAATACTTTATTAAATGTTATAGATAAGAATAATAATAAATTTAGAAATAAATATTAATATATATATCATTATTTTTTATTTAATTCCAGAACTTATGGTTATAGTATGATGATAGTTCCTTAAAGAAAGCTATAGCAAATCAGTGAATGAATGTGGTTATTGAAGGTTATGGGAGGGATTTTTAGCATTATGGTTCTGTAAATTTTTATCTAATTCATGTTAGAAATTATTTATTCTATAAATGTTTTTTTTAACTAAAAGGGGTAAAAATATTATTAAAACCGGAAAAGAACAAAGTTACATAAGGTTATCCTTGTCATTCAGCTGGTCAAGCTTCTGGGAGAGTTACAAAGGCAACAACCTATGTTTCGACACGTTCCAAGGGGGCCCATGCTCAGAAGCCCATTTGGCCAAGCAGTCAGCCACCTTGTTCCATTCGCGGGGAATATACCGAAAGGAAACAGAATCTAAAGAAGTACAACGCTGAAAGATCTAAAGTGCCACTCTAGCCAAATGCCAGTCAGTAGTCTCAAAATTCTGATCATTCAACATATTAATAACAACCTGTGAGTTAGATCCGCAAATGATTCTATTCCAGCCGAGAGAGCAGCATTGCTGGACAGCTACTAAAATCGCAAGAGCTTCCATGAAGTTATTAGTATACCAACCCTTGTGAATAGAGAAGAAAAAAATCACCTGACCAAATCTGTCACGGCCCACCCCACCTATCCCAGCAGGTCCAGGGTTCCCACGAGATGAACCATCGATGTTGATTTTAAGCCAACCAGTCTCAGGGGGAGACCACCAACCTGTCCTATCAACAGGACGCTTCGACTGACCACGGGCGTGCTCTATAGTGAGAGGGGTGAGGGGAGTACCCCAGGGGGCAGCAGGGGCGAAGCGCGCATACACCTTGGCATCAGTCGAACTCAAGTCCACTGCCAGGTCGCATTTAGCATGAAGCGTTTCCAAAAGAGAGCTCAAAATTCTTCCCCACAAGACGTGAATCTTAGTACTGGTACCTTGGAAAATCTGCCTGTTCCTCTCTAGCCACATCTGCCACAAGATGAAAGACAGGCCAATGCGCCACGCGACCTGGAGAAAAGAAGCCTGAGAGGGGGGATGACCCAAGCGGTCCCAAAAGTTTGCCAAAGAAGAAACGTCCCAACACGGGGAGTCCCAAACATCCCACCAGAAGTGCCAAATTAGTTTGGCAAAAGGACACTGAAAGAAAAGGTGGGAGACAGTCTCTCCACTGCTGCGGCAAAGAACACACATGGAGGGCCCCTGGAAACCTCGTTTGCAGAGATTGTCCCAGGTGAGACATCTATTGTGAACTAACACCCAAAGAAAGAAATTACACTTGGGCCAAGAGTAGCTGTTCCAAACTTTGGTCCCCCAAGGGACCACCACCTCACCAAGGAGATTTTTAGTCAAGGCAAGGTATCCGGTAGAAATAGAATACTTCCCTGAGGGGTCTCCTCCCTAGGCCATAACATCATGCTCCTACAAGGAATACATTCCTTAGAGGCCAATATCAAAGATAACTCCTTTCGATCCTCAATAGAGCCTCTCAGAGGCCAGTCCAAGGAATTATTCCATCTATAACTCACTATAGTGCCTAGCCTAACGACCTCCTTATAATAATCCACCGTATTCTAGCCAACATCAAGCATAGCATCACAGAGCAGCTGCAGATGTGGATGAGAGGATAAGAGATGGGGATGCCCATCCCAAGAGTCGCTCCAAAAAAGAGTGTCTGTTCCCCTATTACAGATCCAAAAAAGGCTGCGCTTCACCAGCTGAGCACCTCTCTTGAGGGTTTTCCAAACCATCGACCCTCTTCCCTCTAGGGGGATTCTAGGAATATCCTTAGGCCTCTTCCCGGGTAGTATTTAAAGGCCAAAATGGGGGCCCAGAGTTGGGCAGGATGGGAACACCAACGCCAATAGAGTTTGGTGGCAAGAGCCTGACTAAATAAAATTGCAGAGCGTAGTCAAAGGCCACCTTCCTTTTTTGGCCAACAAATGGTGTCCCAATTAAGCAGGCTCCATTTGGTGTTAAGGAGATTGCCACACCACAAAAATTGGTGAGAAAGATCATTGAATTCGTTCAGGAAGTATCCAGGGGGAGCCTGCACCATACTGCAGTAAATGGGGAGGGCTTGAATCACCGACTGCAAGAGTGTCACCCTGCCGGCAGTGGAGAACCATCTGTGTGTCCAGTGGTTAACTTTCTATCTAAGTTTGTCCAACATCGTCTGCCAGAAGAGCCTTGGCTGTCTTCCAACCACAATAGGGACCCCAAGGTAGGTAAGAGGAAGAGATTGTGTCTGAAACCTCAAGATGGCCATAATCCTCTGCTGAATAGGCTCAGGGGTGTTAAAAAACACAATAGAGGATTTGTGGTCATTAATCATCTGTTTAGAAGCCGCCATATAAGTGTCCAGAATGAGCCGAAAATCTTCAGCTTCCTGAATTTGGGCTCTCCCCACCAGGGAAGTGTCATCCACAAATTGGAGGTGGGATAACGTGGGTAATCCATTTCCCCACCGCCAACCCTATAACATATGCTGAGAATCCTGAAGCTTAATAAGACGCCCAAGGCCCTCTGTCAGAATAATTGGTAAATATGGAGAAAGAGGGTCTCCCTGACAAAGTCCTCTAGAGACACAAAAAAGCTCAGAGGGAGCACCATTGATAAGGACCGAGAAAGAGGGGATCGAAACATAGCTAAGCACCCAACTGATCTAGTCTTCATTAAAGCCGAAAGACTGAAGAACTTTATGCAGGAAGCCCCAGCTGACTCTATCATATGCCTTAGCCATATCAAGCTTGACAAACATAGCACGGTTCTGGGAAATACTCATAGAATGAATAACCTCAGAGGCTATAACTACTCCATCTATAATCTGCTTACCAGCAATAAATCCCCCTTGCTCCTCGAAGATGAGCTTGGGAAGGTAGATTTTAAGCCTTTTCACAATTAGTTTAGTGATAATCTTGTAGACCACATTGCAGAGAGCAATAGGTCTAAAATATTCTAACTAGTTAGCTTGTTCGTGCTTCGAGATGAGCACCAGAAAAGTAGCATTCAGGGCCTGAAGCATTTCTTTGTTGGAGTAGGACTCCTGGATCACCCCCAAAAGATCCTGATTGATGACGTCCCAAAATGCCTGAAAAAATTCCATAGGGAATCCATCTGGTCTCAGAGCCTTACCTTTCTTCATGCCGAAGACCACTCCCTCCAGTTCCAACATACTAATAGGCCGCATAAGGGAGTCGTTCATTCCTAGAGACATAATAGGGGGAATGCAAGATAAAATAGTACCTTCAGCAAACTCGTCAGGAGGAGTATCATTTGCGAATAGAGAAGAATAGAATCATATAGCTTCCTTGGATATGTCTTGGGAGGACGTCAAGCTTCTACCATCTGAAATAACCAAGGGCGAGATGAAGCACCTGTTACGGTGATCCCGGATAGAGTTATGGAAGAAAACTGTGTTCTTATTGCCCTCTTGAAGCCAGTCAACATGAGTTTTTTGTTTCCAATAAATCTCTTCGCGAAGCTCCCATTCCGCCAGTTTCATAAAGGCTTGAAGCTCAGCCGCACACAGGGCTTCAGACAATCCAAGGTCACGAATCTATCTGGTGATGGTATCTAGCTGGTCTTGCACCCTTCTCTTCCTAGTATGGAGATTACCAAAACAATGTAAATTCCAATACTTCAATTTCCTTTTCACATACTGGAGCTTCTTAGCAAACACAAACATAGCCGTGCCATAATTTGGTGTCCCTTGCTACCACCATCCTGTCATTAAATCCTAAAGGGAAGCATCACGAAGCCACATCAGCTGAAATTTGAAAGGTGGCTGCTTAGGAGCTACAATATATCTCGTAGAGAACATGATAGGCCAATGGTCAGACCCTCAGCAATCAAGAATATCAGAGGAGAGAGAGAATGAACTAGAGTGCCAATAGCATGAAACTAAAAATCTGTCCAGACATTCCGAGTTGGCCGCGTCTCCCATCCTACGATTGTTCCATGTGAAAAGGCCATTGAGGGGTTTAACATCTGAAAGATGTAACTGATCAATATTTTGCCAAAATAGTTCCGTAGAAGGTCCCAACCGAGCTAGTCTGCCCCTCTTCTCCTCCAAGCTGAGGATAGAGTTAAAGTCCCTAGCTACAACCCAGGGCAAGAAGGGCTAGCAGCTTTGTACATAATGGATATGGTCCCAAAGCTTGAGCTGACATGGAAGATCCACTGGGGCATATACATTAGTGACCAGAATCATCTCGCCAGTCTCCAAGGAGGAAGAAACCATAGAGAGGGCCGAGATACAGGACAACCAAAGGTGTGGCACGACTCTTCTCGGATCCAAACACATAGCAAGGCCCCCCAAAGTCCCTAAGGTGCCAATAACCTGGCAATGGCCGTGGAACCAAAAATTAGGGCGGCAAGTGAACAAAGAGTGAACGGAGATTTTGGTTTCTTGAATGCAGAGAATGTCAAGAGAATAATCTCTCACCAGCTTCTGAATAGCCTTTTGTCTGGGGATGCTATTTAACCCCCTCACATTCCATGAAAGAAAAATCATTGAGTTAAGTGAGGGAAGTATTCATCCATGGTCTTCACCACCCCTGACTCTACCAGTAGATCTCCTGTAAGTTTAAACCTCTCTTGATCCTTTTTGCGTCCTGCTCGAGAAGGTGTGGAGAGGGATGCCTTCTTGAAAGGTCTCTGCATTAAACCAAGGGTGGAAGAGGGTCCTTTTTCTTTGCTAGGAACTTCCACTTCTTTTTCCAAATCTGCTCAATGTACTTCTTTTTCCTATGTGGATGCCACCACGAGGGCATTGCCCTCTGGGTCAAGAATAGATTTTGAAGCTTGCTAAGTGGCGAAGCCCTGGGGATCAAAAGGTAAATAATTCCTTCCTTCCAGCCCCAGTGTCCCACACTTTTGCACTACCGGGGTACCCTCCTCTATGATCATGTTATCAAGAACTTCAAAGCGGTTGAAACCTGCATTTCCTTGTCAGTCAAGATGAGAGCGCTTCTGGCCTTTCCCTCTTGTTTTTATTTATAAGTAATACTTTAAATTTAATTTTTGTTTTGGTTGAATATTTTATTTTTAAATTTTTTGGTTAATAATAAGGTTTGTTCATAGGATCATGTAGAACAAAAATTGATCACGTAATTTATGAGTCATTTTATAATAATGATTATTAGATTGCAAAAAATTCATGGAACATAAATTGAAGTGACAATGGATATATTTTATTTTCAAAATATATTAACAATCCAATTGGGAATTTTACCTTTGCCATGCAAGAATCCTATCCAATTGACTTTGGAACCTATCCTTTAAAAATTATCTATTTTCTATTTAATTATTAAAATAAAAAAACACAAAATTATGATTAAGCTATAAATAAAATATAATAAAGATGATGTTTCTCGTTAATATTTATTATAACTGTTGTGATATGGGAAAAGAGTTAAATTTTCCTATATTATTATGAATATGTGAGAGCTTCATATCTTTATGTAAAAAAATATTGAAATGCTTATAATATTTAATGATAATATATTTTAGTCTTATATTTATTATTGATGTTTAATATTTAAATAATTGTTATTGATATTATGTTTTTTATGTTAATTTTTCCCATTACAAATTTATATATACACTTTTTTTTATAAAGGTTTAATGTTTATGTGATTTATACCTGAAAAGAATTTGTATTATTTAATTTTATATAAAACATAGTATGAATTTATATATTTCAATTAAATTTTAATTAAAATATTCATAAATAGTTAATTGTATTAATTAATATGTATAAAATATCAACTAATAAAATTATTTCTTATTTTATTGATAAATATGTAGGATTATAGATTGTAATTTATGAGATTATATGATAATTGTCATTATTTGATATTGAAAATACACACTTAAGTGTGAGATATTGTCGACTCATGAAATATGCGTTGAAATGTGAACCTTTTTACAAGGACACAAGGGATGACATCTAAACCAAATGAATGTAAGAGTGTAAACTTCTCTGAAAACTATGGTATCTTAGTTTTTATCTTTTAAAACTTTGATAGAAATATTTTACATTTGCCTTCATCATGTGCAAAAAAATAATTATTCTTCTTGCCTTAATTTGAAAATAATTTCTAAAAAAGAGAAAAAAACAAAAAATTACTAGAGAATAGTAGAACTTTTTTGATACTTTTCCATTGAGAATAAGGTAGTAATATTAGAAAAAATCAATTCCATAATTCTAGTACTTCAAGCTTACAAATTAGTGTCATGAATTATATATTGAAACTTTATTGATATTTGTTCAACCTCAATTCAAATACATAAACTAGTATCATGAAATTTTTTTGAGAAAAATTTATTTACTTCAATGAATATTCTAATATTTGAATGTTTAATCTTCTCTTAAATGTTAGTAATGGTTTAATAGATTGTAAGGAATAATAAATTTCATAAATTTCCATTGATTTATAAATAAAATAAGTATATTTAGATAAAAATAAACTTAAATTAAAATCATATTAACATCTAAATGAATTGTAAGAATTAAAAAATATATATATAATATAAAATAAGGAAGCAAAAACTCTATTCTTAGAAAGATTACAAACAAAAAAAGTTTCTCTAATATAAAAACCCTAACTATAAAAAAAACAACCTAAAATACTAAAAAATTCGAAATTCTAAAATTAGAATAAAATACATTATCTATATACAATACAATACTCTAATTTTTTTATTAAAATAATGTAAAATAAATAATAAATAAAGCATTCAAATAAGAAGCCATAAATGTGTTAATCTTTGAAGGGAAGAATATCCACGAGACTATGATAGTATATGGGTCCAAAAACATTATAACAATATTATTTACTATGCCAAGAGCCATATGTAGATACAATATGCTAGAGTTTCATGTATAAGGTAATATATGTGCTTTGATATGCCTACGATGTAAAATTAAAGTTCGCAATTTACTCCTTTTGTGCTATTTCTTATTTAACTACATTTTTTTTAAAATTTATTTTATTTAAATTTCAAATAGATAATGTAAGATTAATGTACCATTACAAAGATGAACAACCTTTTCATATTATGATTGAATAAATATTAATCTTATCTACTTCACGTGGGTGAATTAATAAGTAGTTTTAACTTAATTTTTAAATTGCATGTTCGATTATAATAATGGGATATGTGGATTATGGGTTTATAAGAGGAAAATTCACATTGGTTCTCTAATAGATGTATATGATTCCATCATTAGATTCATATCATCTGAAAAGTTATGTAATTACTAAAAAATTATCTCAAATGAGTACGAGATATAAAACTCCCTTTAACTTTAGGTCATGAATAATATAATATATAATATTATTTTATTACTACTCACAATTAAATATATATTCATGTAATTTCCCATTAACTCTATGGTTCTTTGAAAATTTTCACAATATAAATATGCACAATGTGTCCATAGTGTTCATGTGTGCCACACATTCATTGAAACATCATAATATATTTTATTTATGCATCACAAAGTCTATATATACTCCATGTGCTCTCTACATAATATGTGTTGACATTATAATAGTACAACTATTTTCACCTTTTTCCTTGTAGACACCATTCCAAATTAAATTGAAAGCACATATACATACCCAAATAATAATTATTGAGTCCACATATAAAATCAGTGTCACATTCACAATGAATAGGGTAGAGGGTCCACCACACCCACATGACCGCCAAATCTCCAAATGTGACCATCGATTCCATACAACCTATTTTGTCATAAACTTTATCACTACATATACAATTTAAACCATACAACTATTCATTCTTTTATATCAATTTTGTGTGTTTGTGTTTGTGAGTGTGTGTGGCATAGGTCACATTCACATATTCAAACCATCCACATGTTTCCATCACGTAGTCTCAGATTCATAGAGTAGCAAGGTCTATTTAATGATGTTCACTTGTTGTTATGGATGTTGCAGACACATTTATGTATGACACCTTTACACATGAAAATCACAAAAAGTTTACAAAGTGTGTGTGTGTACAGTTGAAATGAACCATATATATATTATATTGAAATCAATGTATCGAATGATCAATCTAAATAGGTGTCCTAATTCAAATTTATATGATACATATTATTTTAGTTGTTTCAAAAAATGTAACTGTCCTTTTCTGATTCAAACATACATGCATCTACGAATATGCTCAATAATGATTGTAATTAATTTTTTAAAAATACTTGTAATGTCATAACTGAATCTATGGTCGTAACTCAATAACTCTCATTGCACATTTTTTTGGTATGAAATTTCTTTCATAGTGTTTTCATCTTCCATTTCACAAAATAACAACATCGATAATTTTATTTCCTCTAAAAATATACCTTGGAAAATACCTTGAGGTTATTATCCTTCAGCTACATAATTTTTTATTAATTTTTTTCAAGTTCGTTAATGCATGTTGCATCTATGAACCCAAAAAAATCAAAGTATCATTGGTATCCTCATCATAAATAAACTAATTTTTAGGATTTTTAACATCCTAAATCTCATCATACACACCATGAACAAGATGGTCTTTGTCTTGGCTTAGTTGCAAATTTTGTATGCAATGCAATTTTAGTTTGCACAATGTTTTCGAATCTTTCATATTAACATATGAAAATACAATTCCAGATACAAAAATATACCTATATTGTAGAGCTACCATAAGATCTGAACTTCAATAGTTTTTTCTTAATCTATGGATCGTGTCGATGCTGTAAATATTATGTCAAGACTTTTTGGGGGCATTGGTTATTGTTCCGCTGAATCTAAGTTATGGTTTATTGTATGAGCGATGTTTGATTTAAACGAACGACTACCTTGATGCAACTAGCATTCGATAAAGATCAATTAGAGCTTCCACGAATTGAAATATAAGATTGAAATATATATGCTCAGGGATGAAAATTTAGGAAGCATATCATTTTTAAAAGAACTACATCAAGAAAAAAAATTGTGTCACAGTTTGGATCATAGTCAATATTAAGTATTTTCCTTCTCTTTCATGTTAAATGTTATCATATTGAACTTGCAATGATATTTATTACAAACCATGCATATATGTTAATGGATTAGCATGTATTTCATTCAATGATATTAGTTTTTATAGAATGAATCAATTTATGCTCAATTGGCAGTTTTTCACGTCATAAATTTCAAATGATGTAGCGATTTGCAATTGAGGTTATTAAAATTCTATTTTGTTCACCCAAACTCTCAACAAGATTTTGACTTGAAACTTTCATTATCAATTTCGCATAATGCATATCCAAATCGTTGGATGTTAAATGTATATTATATTTATAGCTTTTCGTAATACACTATAATGGTATGTATTGGATGTTATTGTCATATCCAAATTTCAACGTTAATTATAATAGATAGCCATTGTAAGAATAATTTATTAACATTAATTTAACTTATTTGGTGGCATGGTCATGTTAATCATATATCGTTTTCAATTTAATATCTACGAAAAAGATTTTATGGCGTCAATGTTAAGCCACTTTTATAAATCATAATTCTTAAACATATATGGATTATAGAATGACTATGTTGCATAGCATCTAAGAATGCTGATATAAAATTATTCATTATATTGCTATAAAATAAAATCAAATAAGAGGTAACCACAATCTCTATTTATAAGTGTAACTCTCCATAGGCCTATGTTATTTATATCATGTAAAATGACCTATTTATGTGTGATTCTAGGGTCATGCATGTATGCAATAGATGAACATGTCTAATCATAATAGAACTCATTAACTTAGAAATTTATTTCATGAACCATAAATATTATTCTTATTAATGTCAACAATCTATGCACTACTGTATCAATTATAACTGAGCAAATAAAGAATCAATGCTTTATGCAAGAAAATAAACCAATAGTGAACATAAACAATAGCATAGATATATAATCACTTTTATAACTCATAAAAGAATAGTTCACTACCTTGTCTATGATACCACATTTCTTATACATGTCTACCAAACCATTTTATCAAAAATTTCTCTTCCTTGTTTCTATGGCTAAAATCCTAAAACAAGTTCTTTCAAACAAGCTATGGATGCTTGGAAAAAATCTATCAAAGCATAATAGTAAGCAATAGCATAGACAAGGCATTGAACTAGTTAAAAAAATGTCTCAAAAAAATGTTGTCTCATGGGGATGAAATGCCATGAAAATATATTATAATTTACTTTATATGGCATTCATCATGGTATTCCATCACCATGAGACCACATTTCTTTGAGGCATTTTTTCTAAAATTTATAAAATTCATCCTAAGAGTCCACATTCCTTTTACAATTTTCTAGGAGTCATTCATAAGCATCCCATATAATGTCTATGTGAAAGACCTTTGTATTTTGATTATTGATGTGTTTTTTGTTTCTTACTGTAGCCTTGTAGTACATTCAAATAGCTTTGATGAGTGTGCAAGAACCAAAGGAAGTGAAAATATAGTTACCACTTCTCTATAGCATGCAGAAACTTCACTTGTAGTGTTATGGTATATAAAGATTGGTTATTGTGGCCCCCTGGAGGTCTCAAAAGTAATTGGTAGGCTAGTGGCAAGAGTTTGATTAGCATATAATATATCACTATGACCTTACGACAAACAAAATGTTTACCTACGGTGATGTGGTAAGAGCAAATAGAAAAGGTTCACTGCATCCCCATGGTAGAAAAGAAGATAAATGGTGGTAAGGGATAAGATTATAGATAACACATACCATAGCCCCATGACAATTTAGAGAAGGTCTTGTGGGCTAGCAGTAAATGGTAAAAGTTATATAAATTATGTACCGCACTCCCACGATAATTTTCTACACAATTTTCTTCTATTTTATTATGTTAAAGTATTTCTTATTTTAATTTTTTGAAAATACATTTAATCTATTTTACAATCTCATCAATTATCCATGCACTTATCGATTCACTTGATATTGATTTGATTAATATTTTTATATCACCTTCTATTATTACCTTTTTCCATCGCTTCAACACTACTAAATGCATCCCCTTTAGGAGTACCGTGTCATGTCCACCCAATTAATTTTTATCATTCCCAATATCCAATGAGCGTACAAGACAAGGTTGACCTTGGTGGTCCCTCAAGATTCCTCCACCACCTACTATTATTAGGTTATCTTATTTAATACAATTATATTTTTTGGATTTTTTAACTGATACATGATCTTTTTATCCTTAGGAAAAAATCATAATTTCATATTTAAAAATAGGAAATTGGATAATGTTAGATGAATCTAAAATCATACCATAGGAATGAAATACATGGATATAACCATCCAAAAAACCCAAACATAGAAAGAGTTAAAGTTTAAGGCACTCAAAGAAAAAAAAATCAAAATAAAAAAATGT
Organism: Torreya grandis; assembly: GCA_037957365.1. Classification (NCBI taxonomy): domain Eukaryota; kingdom Viridiplantae; phylum Streptophyta; class Pinopsida; order Cupressales; family Taxaceae; genus Torreya; species Torreya grandis. The sequence goes on from JARHVA010004523.1 coordinate 1,273,294, forward strand.
TTGTCAAGTAGACAAAAAAGATCTTAAAGGTAAAGAAGTAGCCTTTCCACATTGGTATCATCTAACTAAGTGTTAGTGTAAGCATTCACATTCATTCATAGAGTTAACTTTGATTTGGAGTGTTTTATTATAGACGTTGGATTGTTTTCTTTGTGTACACAAACAATATTTTATTATGTATTTATTTAGACAAATCACCTATAATTTGAATGATCAAAACAATAAAATGGTTGTTGTGAAACCAATTCAATAGCCTATTTAGTAGTCTTTTCTTATTTTTAAACATGTTAAATCCAATACTTGCAGTGATATAATAAACAATGAAAGGATGCCAAAGGATCCTATGGTCCCATGATGGTCAGATCAAAGGTTGGTGGTAACATGATATGAGGTATAAGAGGTAACATGTATCCCACCATCCCAAAATGATGTGTATCAAGGCTTTCGAGGTTGTGATAAGCCATGAAAGATGTGGTATAACCATCCAAAAGCTCCTGTAATCCCGTGATAGATATAAATAGTTCTTGTGGTGATGTGTTAAAGTATTAAATGCTAAAATGACTATATCACTACCCCACAGTGGTTATTATTAATGCCTATGATTGATGTGCATGTCTAGCCATTGGATTAGACCAAATCAATGGTCTATGTTTCAAAGAATTGAATACTGAGATTTATCATTTTCATGGCACAAAATAGAGTAATGGTGAAATGACCAGCTCCATAGGAGAATAACATTTGGAATTTCTTTATATTTCATCATTTAAGCAAATTCAATGGTGATTGTAGATGATGAATTCAAACTCTATGTACGTACTTTGGCCATCTTCCAATGAGGTAAGTCTACCTCATTACTCTCTTCATAAAAGTTGGCATTTAGTTTGTGCTTTGTTTTCAATTGGTTTGGTAGAGAAATTGACTATAAAAACCCTAGTTCATAAAAGTATCAAACTATGGCACCTAAAACATTTGAATCTATAAGTAAGAGCATTGAACCCCTTGTTCCCAAGAAATGGTCCCTTCAATAGTCACTTTTGGACATTTTACCAAATTTAGTTGACAAAGGGTATAAGAAACTACTCAAAGATATAGTAGAGGGGTGTTAGGATGCTAGAGTCGCTATCTCAGGATTGATTTTTTTTTTGTATTTTTGTGAAAAGCAAGATGGACAGGGACCAGGTGAAAACCCATGAAATTTGGATTTGTCTAAGCTTGTGGTTCCAAATGTATTCATTCCTGTGGATTTGATTGAGATATTGGTATCATACAATCATCTAGCCGCCAAAACTTTCAAGTTAGTGGTTTTGGATAGAAATTCAATCATTGATTGCTTCATGCTCAAAAATCAAGCCCTCATAAATGTTGACTTGAAGAACAGTGAAAAAGAATATATCAGTCTAGGAAATACACATAGGAGTGATGAGTTACCCATATACATGAGGAAAGGGGCCAAAAATATAAGGGTTTAAATCTGAACCGCTATAGTTTAGCCTTTTTTAGTTGATGACTTTGATGTGTATTTAAAAAGGACATATTTTTCTTTGTGTAAAGTGCTAAGAATTGATACCTAAGATAGAATGCTAGTTGGCATAATGATGATGGCCATGAGAATACAAAACCCATAGGTTAATGTTGAGTATGATTTTGCATCATTTATTGAGAAGAAACTGCATGACAATTTTTTGCAAATAAGGGAGAACAAGACACCTATGGAGTTCAAATATATATATATATATATATATATATATATATATATTTTTTTGTCATTTGATTTTGTATTAGAATGGATGGAATTGGCCTAGTAATATGGACTTAATAATGATTGATCAAAAGAGACAGAGATTGCCTACACAGTGTTGGTGTTACAAATGGGACACTAATTATCAGAACTATAACTATGTTGTGTTTCATGATGATTTTTTAATCATAATAATGAATTCCCTTGGTAGAATTTTTCCTAGATTGACCAAAGAGGTTAGATAAATGTTGAGGCCTCTTGCTCATAGGCCAGAATAGAGTCACAAACATAACTTTGTTGATTGGTATTTCTTTCTTGACCATTCTAAAATTAAAGTATATTTGTGTACTTAGCCACCCCATGTGTTACAAAAATTTGTGCCAAACAGAATTGATTTTCTTGAGTTCATGTGGTAGATGCTCTGGATGGAGAAAGATGTTATGAAAAATAAAATAAGGGTACATTTCTTCTAAATTCCACTATCTTTGGTGTAAGGTACATTGGTGTAGATACTTTGGAGGAGTTTCAAGCCTATTTTAATCCTAAATATTCTTTGAAATCAGGGATAGAAAGGGTTTTTTATCAATAGGTTCATATGAACTTTGTTAGACAATTCATCCTTACTAGGATGGGCATATCCCATCAAATAAATTTTGATGAGGATGTGATCATAACTTGTGTCATTTTTGAAGAGGTATATAATAGGAAAAGATAATGGTAAATTTTGAAGAAGATTGAGGAAGACAAAATAAAACAAAATCATAATTTTTTAGGCTTTTTTGTTGAAGAGAAGGACCCTTTGAAAATAATAGATTTGGTAATTGATAATTTTGAAAAAATATATGGCATGTCTAAGAAGCAACCTACAAAGGCTACCAACCTCCCTATCAAAAATTTAATAAGAGTTATGATTCAATAACCAAATCCAGACACAATGTTCAGTGCAAGATCCAGCTATTCCTGATTCACCACCTACCAAAAGGAAAAAGACTGATGATGTTTCTTCACTAGTTACATATGAAATGACTGAAGATGTTGGTGACTCTGAGGTGGTGGCCAATACTTTGAGGCATATGGGCGATGAAGAGCAAGTTTATCAACCCCTTGTTAGTCAAGAAAGAAAAGCACATAAACCAAAATCAAGAATGGATGAACAAGCATAAGGTGAGCCTGAACTACTAGAAGATGAAAGGGTTCTAGATTCTATGAGGTTCATGGAGGATGATGATTTCATCAATACCCTAGAATTCAAAGATTTTTGGCTCCAAATAAAGATGAAATTTTTTGAAGAAAAGGTGGAAATAAATAAAATGTGTGTTAATGAATCTCAACATGATCAAATTGTGACATAGCCTTTTAAGGATTTAAAAATTGATGAAATAAAAATCAGCCTTGATAAGGCTAGGCAAATAGTTTTGAAGAGTAATACACTGATCATCCCTAGCCTTGAATTGAAGAAAATGTTTTTTTTGGACCGAGTGAGTAATCAAGATGACCCCATGATGGTTTTTATGTTTGATTATGAGGATGGTGTTAGTGGTTGTGGGTTTGACCCAAAGATAGAGATGCTAGTAATATGGGCGACACAGAAGAACACCAATAATCCAAGATTACTTGATGTAATTTGTGAGGTGAGGGGAACAACTATGGTGAAAACATTTTAGGATACATCAATGTTTGAAGCTACCACCCTTGCTATGCAATCTACAATGTTCACACAAGCTCATGTAAAGAAAATGGAGCAAAGATTGCTCGACTATGAAAAAACTCAATTTGAGATGAAGGATGAAGTGAATAGGTTGTATTTGGAAAATGTCAAACTAAATCAATAGCTGAAGGGAGTTGATTCTCAAAGCCAAGAAATTATGCCATACCAAGCCCCTATGCCATAAATAACCAGTGATATTATAGTCCCAGTTGATCAGTTAAATCCAATGAAGTTGAAGTTGGAGAAATAAAATGAAGACTTGAAAATGTAAAATGAGAAGACATAGGATGAGGCCAAATTGAAATTCCTTGAGGTGTTTGAGAATATTTTTGAATACAAACTAAAATTGGTTGTTAAAAAGTTGGGAAATGTGCATGAATGCTATTATTCATTGTCTTAGGCCATTGATCAGTTAAAGGTCAATCCTTCTATTTTGGATCCAATATACAAGAAATAGAAACCTGCAAACCATACATTGCTAATCTTGTGAAAAGTTCTATAAAGAGATCTAGGTGCTCTGGCCTCACTAAAGCCAACAGAGAAGATAGTGAAAATGATCTTAGATGAATTTTAGTATGCGAATGGTGAGAGCCAAAAAATGCATGGAAATATTGATTATTTTACTACCTTCAAACACTAGTTTATTCCTTCCATTTTGACAAAGGATACAAAGATCAAAGGTTTTGATGCATGGAAAAGTGAATATGGTGAAACTATTTCTCAAGTCATTAATTTCATGAAAAAATATTAGAGCATAAATATTCATAGTTTCAATGTCATTTTGGATAGAGTAATTACTCTAGATGCTAGATATGTAAAGTTCATCATTGATGTCAAAGTGCTATTAGAAAAAAGATGGAAAGATCACCAGGCCAACCTACTCTAGATCCAAGAATATAAGTGGCCTAATGATTTCACAGTGTACCAATGGGAGAATCAGTATTTGACAACTAGAGAATAAGTAGGCTAAGTATGTAGAGGAGAAATGAGCATCAAGCTGGCATCAACATGGTACCAATAAATCTTGGAAGTCCTCCTATTTCATGTTTATCTTGTTTTGATGTTTTCCAACATGTATTCAAAATATATGTGGCAGTCTTTTCAAGACTTGTCAATAAGTATATGTTGTAATAGGCCATATTAAGGGGTGGGTATATTAAAAATCATTTTTTGAAATGTGAAAGGTCTAAAGCTTATAGCATCCTTCAACCCTATAATAAGGAAACCCAGACCTTGGGAATGCTTTATGGGAATTTTATTTTAGAAAAAATACATTGTAAGGCCTGATATTCAAAGGTATATCAATAAAATCAAACCACATTTCTTTGGTGCCATATAACTAGTTCTCATTTCCTTCTTGAATATTCATGTTATACATTATTTGGTTGTCTCCATTTTTGTTTCTCCTTGTTATTTGATTTAAGATATCAAGTATATGTTTAGTTCCTCAAAACACATTTGCTACTTTTGGCTGGTTTATCTAATTGGGTTTCTTCAAGTAGGGATTAAATTTCATTGAATAGATCATTGTAACTTGGAGGATTCAATTTTGATAATTAAGAAGAGCTAGGTAATAATAATCTTGCATGTTTATGCCAGTCATAGATAATCCCATGCCAAGTAATTCAAGTTGTTGCTAGATAGAAAGCAAAAATCTTTCTATGAATAGACTGCATTACCCAATTGTTGAGAAAGAACATATCAATTCTTTTCCTGAATCATTTCCTTGTATCATATTCAAAAATAATAATTTTTATTTTTATTTTGTGTATGAGGAGTAATAATAGAATAGAAAATGATAACTTCATAGGGAGCAAGATGATGTGAGGTAACAGTCATATACATAGTTACAGAGGACATGTGAATAGATTCTCTAGGATTTTGTAGCGAACAAAGGAGCTAATAGAATTGAGGATACTATTATTAAGGAGGATAAAAATTAAATAAACTCACACTAAATGAATGTTTTTAAAACACTTAAGTGAATATTATCGATCATGGACATTAGTAGTTCCAATCCTTTGGCACATATAGACATATCTTCTGAAGGTTGGAGGCTAATCTCACGCGCATACCATTAATGATGTTGAGTTGGGCATGAAGGGAAGGGTTGTATTTATTAGAGCCCAACAAGGTTGTCTTGTACTAAATTTGAAGATATCCATAAAAAAATAGAAACATCGATTTGCCTTTGCAGTGCACAAAGTCAAATGGCTTTCTTGGATTTTATCATAGACTTGAGGCTAACGGTGATTACAAAGCCTCACAGTATTACTTGACTACAATTTTACGAGTTGGAAGTGATTAAAATGGTGTTGGGGAAGGATTTTATAATAGATAAATACAAATATAGAGTCAACTCAGACATAGATTTGTGGTTCTTGGCATCTTTATTGGATCTTGGAGGTGTGAAGGTGGGCATTCTGATTGTACTACACAAAAATTTCAAGCCAAAATTTTGGGGAAATGATTTGGAGGTGGTGTTGTGGGTAGAGATGGGTGTGGGGATTTCATGGTCTTCAAACCTCTCTTAATTGATCATCCTAGATGCTAGGGTTTTGTGGCTTCTATTTCTCCTCAATATGATAGATTGGGATCTGCAATCACCACCACTAGGCCACCATTGATAGGAATTTTGTCTAGCACTCTCGTACCCTCGACATGGAGTTGAAAGTGGAATGGGTGATACGCTTTGTAGAGCTGGTGGAAAATGGTGATTTCTACATATTTTCTTAGCTAACATATTGCATTGCCATGAGATTTTGTAATAGAATGACTTTTCAAGTGCAAAGTTATTCCTCATATGTAATAATTTTTCTAATCAACTTTAGTAGAATCCCTGCTATGCAGTTTATCGATAAAAAAGTAAAATAGAAAATAAAAAATCTAATTAAAATCATATGCTAGTTTGGATTAGGGTGAATTAGATTATTCAATTCACAAAATTACATAAATCCCTTAATCTGCTCTGAAGTCACCAATAAATTTGAGGTGTAATTAATCATTGGTGAATATAAGGTAACACCTAGCTGGGTAAAGCAGAGCTTAAAGTGTAGATAATCCTAACCACTTAGGTTGATTCTGTTAGTTGGCCAAATTGGTTGCATAACCTAATCATAAAGCTTCACATCATTTTAAGGTTTTGCATACTGTAAATTTGAGAAACAACAGAAGGCTTTGAAAATTTTAAGAAAGGCAACTCACATAGATCCATGTGATGCCCATGAATTTATCAATATGGATGATTTATTAATATTGTTAGACCCGAGTGCAACCTTAGATTCTCTTAAGAGACTAAAGTCTCTTATGAAAAAGAGAAGATAAGAAGTACTCATTGAATTGTTAAACAATATTGGGGTTCTTCATTTTGAGTTTGATGAACTATAGTTGGCTCAACAAACTTTTATGGAGGCATTAGAAAATGACATTTGGGTTGAATTCATAAATAAAAGCCCCAGTTCCAATTCTGCAATTTTTCTATACATTTTAAGGATATGGAATTCTTCCAATGACTAGAAAAAAGGGGTGGTTCACTTGAGTTACAATTTCAATTCCCATGTGCTTCAAAATGCATAGAGGAAACTAATGAAAAAAATCCCCTAAACCCCAAATTAACTGTATGGTTCTGGTACTCGATTGTCTATGTAACTACTGTAAGTTTCCATTCATAAAACTTTAAATTTTGTGTGTTAATGTAGTGAGGGTTTTGAATTACCTCAAAAAAATTTGTAGAGGGTATCCCCAAACCTGACTTCGCTGGAAAAAGCCTCTCCGACTTCAAATTATTTGTAGCAAACTCTAGATTCTTTGTTCGCATTTTTATAATCTTTAGGTCCACTCTAAACAAGCTTTATCGCCCATGCAAGTAGTTTCTATAACCCAAAACATCTCAGTGCTAGGCTAATTACTAACTAACGAAATGAGGAAATATTTAGTAAATAATGAATCGCATGCAACACACCCCCATTAGAAATGGTTTTTTTAAATTTCATCTAATTTGTATTTGCATGAGTAACTATTTAGTCATTTTTATTTGTATGAATAAATAAATTTTTAGTTGATGACCAAATTAGTCATTTATTTACTCATTTGTAGCTGAGTTGAAAAAAATTAGTAGAATTTAAACATTTTAAGTTATTGTGACTAAATTTTTTATTCATGTAATCATTTATTTGCCAAATTCTACTAATGAATAAATAAAACTTAAAAAACTAATACAACTAAGATAATGGTACTCAAAGTTTTCAAATAGTATCACAAATTAGTTATAATTTACATGTTGAATCTAAATCTATATAATTTCAGCCATCAAAATTTAATTTCAATATAAATATTTTGAAACAAATAAATAGACATTTAAATACAAAAATGACCTTAGTAAAAGAAAAAAGAAAAAAATGGTGTCCTCTAAATTAACTATTTAGAAAAAAGTTTTATCTTTAAAATAGCAATTATAAAATTAAAATATTTTTTATATAAAACACTAAATCTACATTCATTCCTTTTTTACTAACATGATTTAATAAAAATAGAACTAACATTAATATTAATAAAATTTACATTAATATATACTATTTACATGTTTCCTATGTTATCAATCCCAAACATATGCTTTAATATTAATATACTTTTTCTATAAAAATTATTATATTAAATTTCTTTAAATATTCTTTGTGAACTCACAAAAAATATTTATATTTATTATGAAAATCATTATTTTTATGTTTATTTTTATTTTTTAAATAATATTAATATTTATTATTTACATGTTTCATATACTATAAATCTTAATCATATATATCAATACTAATATATTTTTTCTTACCAAAATTATTGTACTAAATTTTTATAGTGCTCTCACAAAGAATATTTGTACATGATATCATTATCGCTTCCAATCAAATTCAAAATGAGGGCGCACAAAAGAATTGCTATTTTAAAAAGGTATACATGCGCTCAAAAGTCGAGTAAGATAAAGATAAATAATTCTTGGTAGAAGGTTTTTGTGGGACTGGGGCCCGCCTCAAAATATTCTTGGAACATAACTTCACGCAAAGAATGTGAGATGACTTGGTTTGTTTCATTGTTTCATTCCCTGAGTCTTGGAATTCGCGGTTTATGGCTGCTTTTTCAGAATTTTTTTAATTTTCTATTTTTAAATAATTGAATATTGTTTTTAATATAATTGTTAATTTGGCAGTAAATATATATACAAAGTTTATTATACTTTATTAAATGTTATAGATAAGAATAATAATAAATTTAGAAATAAATATTAATATATATAATTATTTTTTATTTAATTCCAGACCTTATGGTTATGGTATGATGATAGCTCCTTAAAGAAGGCTGTAGCAAATCAGTCAATGAATGTGGTTATTGAAGGTTATGGTTCTGTAAATTTTTATTTAATTTATGTTAGAAATTATTTATTCTATAAATGTTTTTATTTATAAGTAATACTTTAAATTAAATTGTTGTTTTGGTTGAATATTTTATTTTTTAATTTTTTGGTTAATAATAAAGTTTGTTCATAAGGTCATGTAGAACAAAAATTGATCACATTATGACTTTAGTAATTTATGAGTCATCTTACAATAATGATTATTAGATTGCAAAAAATTCATGGAACATAAATTGAAGTGACAATGGATATATTTTATTTTCAAAAAAATATTAACAATCTAATTGGGAATTGTAGCTTTGCCATGCAAGAATCTTATCCAATTGACTTCGGAACATATCCTTTGAAAATTATCTATTTTCTATTTAATAAATAAATTAAAAAAATACAAAATTACAAATAAGCTATAAATAAAATATAATAAAATTGATGTTTCTCGTTAGTATTTATTATAACTATTGTGATATGGGAAAAGAGTTAAATTTTCCTATATTATTATGAATATGTGAGAGCTTTATATATTTATGTAAAAAAATATTGAAATGCTTATAATATTTAATGATAATATATTTTAGTCTTATATTTATTATTGATGTTTAATATTTAAATAATTGTTATTGATATTATGTTTTTTATGTTAATTTTTCCCATTACAAATTTATATATACACTTTTTTTTATAAAGGTTTAATGTTTATGTGATTTATACCTGAAAAGAATTTGTATTATTTAATTTTATATAAAACATAGTATGAATTTATATATTTCAATTAAATTTTAATTAAAATATTCATAAATAATTAATTGTATTAATTATTATGTATAAAATAGTAACTAATAAAATTAATTATTCTTTTATTGATAAATATGTAAGGTTATAGATTGTAATTTATTAGATTATATGATTATTGTCATTATTTGATAATGAAAATACACAATTAACTATGAGATATTGTCGACCCATGAAATTTGCATTGAAATGTGAAACTTTTTACAAGGACACAAGGGATGACATCTAAACCATAAAAATGCAAGAGTGTAAACTTCTCTGAAAACTATGGTATCTTAGTTTTTATCTTTTAAAACATTGCTAAAAATATTTTACATTTGCCTTGATCACATGCAAAATAATAATTATTCTTCTTGCCTTAATTTGAAAATAGTCTCTAGAAAAGAGAAAAAAAACAAAAAATTAATAGAGAATAGTAGAACTTTTTTGATACTTTTCCATTCAGAGTAAGGTAGTAATATTAGAAAAAAAACAATTCAATAATTCAAGTACTTCAAGCTTACAAATTACTGTCATGAATTATATATTGAAACTTTATTGACATTTGTTCGGCCTCAATTCAAATACATAAACTAGTATCATGAAACTTAAATGAGATAAATTTATTTACTTCAATGAATATTCTAATATTTGAATGTTTAGTCTTCTCTAAAATGTTAGTAATGGTTTAATAGATTGTAAGGAATAATAAATTTCATAGATTTCCATTCATTTATAAATAAACTAAAATATGTATATTTAGATAAAAAATCAACTTAAATTAGAATCATATTAGCATCCAAATGAATTGTAAGAATTAAATATATATATATATATATATATATATATATATATATATATATATATATATATATATATATATATATATATATATATATATAATATAGAATAAGGAAGCAAAAACACTCTATCCTTAAAAAGATTACAAACAAAAAAGTTTCTCTAATATAAAAACACTAACTTAAAAAAAACAACCTAAAATACTAGAAAATTCTAAATTCTAAAATTAAAATAAAATACATTATCTATATACAATACAATACTCTATTTTTTTTTTAAAAATAATGTAAAATAAATAATAAATGAAGCATTCAAACAAGAAACCATGAATGTGTTAATCTTTGAAGGGGAAAATATCCATGAGACTATGATAGTACATGGGTCCAAAAACATTATAACAATATTATTTACTATGCCAAGAGCCATATGTAGATATAATATGCTAGAGTTTCATGTATAAGGTAATATATGTGCTCTGACATGCCTACTATGTAAAATTAAATTCGCAATTTACTCCTTTTGTGCTATTTCTTAATTAACTACATTTTATATATATATATATATATATATATATATATATATATATATATATATAAAATTTAAATTTTAAATACATAATGTAAGATTAATTTACCATTACAAAGATGAACAACCTTTTCATATTATGATTAAATAAATATTAATCTTATCTACTTCACATGGGTGAATTAATAAGTAGTTTTAACTTAATTTTTAAATTGCATGTTCGATTATAATAATGGGATATGTGGATTATGGGTTTATAAGAGGGAAATTCACATTGGTTCTCTAATAGATGTATATGATTCCATCATTAGATTGATATCATCTGAAAATTTATGTAATTACTATAAAATTATCTCAAATGAGTATGAGATATAAAACTCCCTTTAACTTTAGGTCATGAATTATATAATATATAATATTATTTTAGTACTAATCACAATTAAATACATATTCATGTAATTTCCCATTAACTCTATGGTTATTTGAAATTTTTCACAAAATAAATATGCACAGTGTGTCCATAGTGTTCACGTGTGCCACACATTCACTGAAAGATCATAATATATTTTATTTATGCATCACAAAGTCTATATATACTCCATGTGCTCTCTACATAATATGTGTTGACACTATAATAGTACAACTATTTTCATCTTTTTCCTTGTAGACACCATTCCAAATTAAATTGAAAGCACATATGCAAACCCAAATAATAATTGTTGAGTCCACATATAAAATCAATGTCACATTCACAATGAATAGAGTAGTGGGTCCACCACACCCACATGGCAGCAAAATCTCCAAATGTGACCACTGATTCCATACAACCTATTCTCTCATAAACTTTATCACTACATATACAATTTAAACCATACAACTATTCATTCTTTTATATCAATTTTGTGTGTTTGTGTTTGTGTTTGTGTTTGTGTTTGTGTTTGTGTTTGTGTTTGTGTGAGTGTGTGTGGCATAGGTCACATTCACATATTCAAACCATCCACATGTTTCCATCACGTAGTCTTAGATTCATAGAGTAGCAAGGTCCATTTAATGATGTTCACTTTCTCTTATGGATGTTGTAGACACATTTATGTATGACACCTTTACATATGAAAATCGTAAAAAGTTTAGAAAGTGCACATTTGAAATGAACCATATATTTATTATATTGAAATCAATGTATCGAATGATCAATCTAAATAAGTGTCGTAATTTAAATTTATATGTCACATATTATTTTAGTTGTTTTAGAAAATGTAACTATCCTTTTCTGATTTGAACCTACATGCATCTACGAATATTCTCAATAATGATTGTAATTAATTTTTAAAAAATACTTGTAATGTCATAAGTGAATCTATGGTCATAACTCAATAACTCTCATTGCACAATTTTTTGGTATGCAATTTCTTTCATAGTGTTTTCATCTTCCATTTCACAAAATAACAACACCGATAATTTGATTTCCTCTAAAAATATACCTTGGAAAATACCTTGAGGTTATTTTCCTTTAGCTACATAATTTTTTATTAATTTTTTTGAAGTTCGTTAATGCATGTTGCATATATGAACCCTTGAATCAAAGTGTCATTTGTATCCTCATCATAAATAAACTAATATATAGGATTTTTAACATCCTAAATCTCATCATACACACCATGAACAAGATGGTCTTTGTCTTGGCTTAGTTGCAAATTTTGTATTCAATGTAATTTTAGTTTGCACAATGTTTTCAAATCTTTCATATTAACATATGAAAATATAATTCCAGATAAAAAAATATACCTATATTGTAGAGCTACCATAAGATCTAAACTTCAATATTTTTTTCTTAATCTATGGATCGTGTCGATGCTCTAAATATTATGTCAAGAGTTTTTGGGGGCATTGGTTATTGTTCCTCTTAATCTAAATTATGGTTTCTTGTATGAGAGATGTTTGATTTAAATGAATGACTAACTTGATGAAACTAGCGTTTGTTAAAGATTAATTAGAACTTCCATGAATTGAAATATAAGATTGAAATAAATATGCTCAGGGATGAAAATTTAGGAAGCATATCATTTTTAAAATAACTACATCAAGAAAAAAAATTCTATCACAGTATGGCTCATAGTCAATATTAAGTATTTTCCTTCTCTTTCATTTTAAATGTTATCATATTGAACTTGCAATGATATTTACTACAAACCATGCATATATGTTAATTTGAATCATGTATTATCATGTATTTCATTCAATGATATTAATTTTTATAGAATGAATCAATTTATGCTCAATTGGCAGTTTTTCACAAGTCATAAATTTCAAATGATGTAGCAATTTACAATTGAGGTTATTAAAATTCTATTTTTTTCACCCAAACTCTCAACAAAGATCTTGAATTGAAAATTTCATTATCAATTTTTTGTAATGCATATCCAAATCATTGGATGTTAAATGTATATTATATTTATAGCTTTGCGTAATACACTATGATTATATGTATTGGATGTTCTGTCATATCCAAATTTCAACATTAATTATAATAGATAGCCATTGTAAGAATAATTTATTGAAATTAATTTAACTTATTTGGTGGCATGGTCATGTTTTTTTTTTTAAATTAATAAAAGAGCGGGTAAAAATTTTATTCATTAGAAAAAACAGAGTACAGCCAAAAAGAGACAGAACAACCAGCAAAGCCAGCACACAGTCACGCAAAATGGCAGCACATCACCACCCATCAGTCATCATTTCTGTCAACATCCTTTTTAAGAAGTCGGCCCAAATTCTGGCGGGCCTCAATAGGCAGACCCGCCCACTCATCCACATGCAGATCGTCCCCTCCTCCTGAACCGTATTTAGCCAAATAATCAGCAGGTGCATTCCACTCCTTGGGAATATGCACCCAAACCAGCACCTCCATAAGATCACTAACTTGCAATATCTGCTGGACAATCAAGGACAGTTTCCAGCTCACGTCATTCATTTTCCGTTCCTGAAGCATGTTGATCAAAATCTGTGAATCGGCCTCACAATGAACCTTGCGCCATCCAAGCTCATAGGGTCTTTTTAGAGCATACAAAACCACCAATCCCTCCATTCTATTCACCGTCTGTTCCCCCTGGTAGGATGAGAAAAGGAAGACTAAGGCTCCAGAAGAGTCTCTGCCAACACCACCAATTCCCGCCGGGCCAGGATTGCCATGAGACGAACCATCCGTGTTAATTTTTAAAAAGCCTTCAGGTGGTGGCATCCATCTCCCAAGCCTTTGGATCTTTGGCTTCTCCCCATGTCTATGCCTCGCCCGGGTATAGTTCACAGAACCATACTGTATCCCTAGTCTCACAGCCAGCGCAGCATCAGCCTGCATCAATGGTTGAACAATTTCACTCTTAGCCGAGATAGTCTCCTGGAGCATGCCTATAATCATGCACCAGACCTGTTGGAGTGCCAACTTTTCCTCTCTAAATATTATCCGATTTCTCTCAAGCCAGACTTGCCATAAGAGGAAGATTGGCTCAGAGTACCACGCCTCCTGCAAAAACTGGGCACTGGATGGTGGTCTATCCAGTCTAGACCAAAACTCAGCTAAAGAGGAGGCATGTAGGCAACCACATCCCCAGGCATCCCACCAAGCATGCCATAGCTGACTAGTAAAGGAACACCTAAAAAACAAATGTGACGACTCTTCCTCCGCCTCCATACACAGGACGCACCACGACGGTCCAGCAACGCCCCTCCGCTTAATATTCTCCCAGGTCAAGCACCGATTCCAGGCAAGCATCCAGGAGAAACAGTTACATTTCAGCCAGGAAAAATGGCTCCAAACTCTCTTCCACCAAGTAACTTCCCCTCTATCCTCCCTCTGCTGAACAACTAGCTCCTGATATTCGGAAGAGACCGTGTATTTCCCCTTGGGATAGGGTGCCCAAGCCAGCGTGTCACTCCCTCTAAGGGTGTAGCAGTTGCACCCCTCTAAAATCCTCTTCAGCTCCATGCAATCAGCTTCCACGCCATGAATAGGCCACTCCCCAGGAGCCGCCCATCTTGCCTCCATCACCTGGCCATTGTGAAAAAAGACTTTGTAATCGCTCACACTGTTCCATCTGGCTTCCCTAAAATTTTGTGCTAAATTACTCAAGTGGGGATGTTGAGTTATCAACGGTGGAAAGCCATCCCAAGAATCCATCCAAAACTACGCCTCCCTTCCATCTCTACATATCCAAAAAAGACCCTTTTTAATCAAGGCCGCTCCCTTCTTTAGAGTTGTCTAGATCACCGAACCGGCACCATAGAAGCTGTACCTGGGAATATCCTTCGCTGGGACCCCGATAAAGTACTTATGAGAGAGGATTCTAGCCCACACACGCTCCTACTCAACACACCATCTCCAATAAAGTTTCACTGCCAGGGCCGTACCTGTCAAAATAGACTACCGAAGACCCAACCCCCCAAAATATTTTAGGCTACATACAACGTCCCATCTAACCAGGTTCCATTTTGACAGAGTCAAATTACCAACCCAAAGAAATTGACAAGCCATACCATCCAGCTCCTTGACAAAACTAGTCGGTGCCACCTGAAGCATGCATTTGTAAATAGGCAGCGCTTGCACAACAGACTGAATCATTTGAACCTGACCAGCGAAGGAGAGCCACCTGTTAGTCCAATGGTTCACCTTGGCTCTGAATTTATCAATGATCCCCTTCCAAGTATCTCTCGCTTGCCTCCCAGTAGAGATCGGAATCCCAAGATTATGCATCGAAAGGCTACCAATCTGGAACCGAAGAGTGTCCGCCACCCTTCACTGAATTGCCTGTGGCATATTAAAAAAGAAGATGGAGGACTTATCCTCGTTGACCATCTATCTCGTGGCAGCCAGGTAATCATCTAATCCCTTACAAAAACTATCAGCCTCCCTCAACGTAGCCATGCCCGTTAGCACCACATCATCAACAAATTGTAAATGGGAGAGGACTGGTAAATCCCCCCCCACCTCCATCCCTGGATAACACCCTCCGAGGTATTCTTTCTAATCAACCGACCAAGACCTTCAGCTAGAATCAGGAATAAGTAAGGAGACACAGGGTCTCCCTGCCTTAGTCCTCTCATCGCCCCAAATAGGTGGGAATGCTCCACATTCACCAAGATCGAAAAAGAGGTCGAGCTAACACAACTTATAACCCACATAATCCACTCCTTCGCAAACCCATAGGCAGCCAACATCTTCCGCAGAAAGGACCATCGAACCCTATCATAAGCCTTGGACATGTCCAATTTCATAAACATAGCTTTCTCGTGTGACTTTGACATAGAGTGAATGGCTTCCGTTGCAACCACAATTCCATCCAGAATTTGGTGCCCCTCCACAAAACCACTTTGCTCTTCAAAGATCAGAACATTCAGCCACTTTTTCAATCTTTCGGCAATCAATTTTGATATGATTTTATAAACCACGTTGCAAAGTGCAATAGGTCGAAACTGATTAAGGTGGTCAGCCCCTTCCCTCTTGGGAATAAGAACCAAGAGCGTAGAGTTCATCGCTCTAAGAATTTGTCTATTATTCTGGGATTCATTGACAACAACCAATAAATCCCTTTTGAAAATTTCCCAATACTCCTGGAAGAATTCAATAGGGAAACCATCTGAGCCCGGTGCTTTACCCTTTTTCATGCCAAAGACAACCCACTGGAGTTCCTCCATATTGATAGGATGCATCAGCTGCTCATTTATATCATGAGAGACAATATTGGGGATGCAGGAAAGTATCCGCTCCTCAACATCCTCTTCGCTCCTTCCTTCCTCAGTAAATAAAGCCGAGAAATACTGGGCCGCTTCGTTGCACATCTCTCTGGTAGAGGAGATCCTTTCTCCGCTATCCAAAACCAACATCGGGATCATATTGCCGTGTTGTCTAGCTTTCACCGTATTAAAGAAAAAAGCTGTGTTCTGATCCCCTTCCTGCAACCAATCAACTCTAGCTTTCTATTTCCAAAAAATCTCCTCCTGAAGCTCCCATTCCTCCACCTTCTGAACAGCCTTGGTTTCTTCCTGCATCAAGAGTTCAAGAAGCCCCTCTCTCTAATCATTCTGGTAATGTTATCCGGCTCTTCCAGCGCCTCTTTCTTCTCTTGAAAAATATTGCCGAAGTGCTGCCAGTTCCATCTCTTAAGTTGATATTTCACAAATCGAAGGAGCTTAACCATAACGAACATTGCCGTGCCAGTCGCCGGCCTTCCAATTCTCCACCAATCAGCTACCCTATCAAACAACCCCGGGTCCCTAAGCCACATAAGTTAAAATTTGAACGAAGGCCTTCGAAGGCTCTCATTGGAAGAAATGCTCAGCTTGATTGGCCAGTGATCTGAGCCTCTCCAGTCCAGAATCTCAAACTTCAAGGACCATTGACCATTCATCCAATAACACGAGGTCAAGAACTTGTCTATACACTCAGCAATGCAACTCTCCCCCACTCTCCTGTTATTCCACGTAAAACTACCATTCCCTGGCTTAATATCCACCAGGTTGAGTTCTGTGATCTTATCCCGAAGTAAAAGGGATGAAGGCTCCAACCTTGCCGTACCTCCCCTTTTTTCCGATAGATCCATGATGGCATTAAAGTCCCCTACCAAAATCCATGGCACATAGGGAAAGTCTTTGCGGACCATCTATATATTATTCCAAACAATAAGCTTACCCAGGTAATCATTGGGGGCATAGATGTTTGTGAAAAGGACATATTCCCCCGATTCCACACAAAGTGCCACCATAGATAGAGACAATCTAAAGGCAATCCATGATACCGATAGAATCTTGCGGGGATTCCACAAACACGCCACGCCCCCAGCCAATCCCTGAGCTCCTGTGCATTGACACAAGCATTGTCTCCACATCTTGGGTGCAATTCCCAGCATAACTTCTACCGAGACCTTAGTTTCCTGTAGAAAGAGAACATCTGAATTATGACACTTAACCAAATCCCGAACAGCTTTTTGTCTGGGGCCGCTGTTCAAGCCCCTCACATTCCATGAGAGCACAATCATTTTACTGGAGACATGAAGTGGGAATCGATGGTCTTCACCGACCTGGACTCAACTAAAGTCTCCCCAATTACCTTAATTCTTTCTATATCCTTCCTTCGGCCAGGTTTGGCACTTTTTTCAGTTGACCCCTTCTTCCCTTCCCTTTGTTGAATTCCCAGGTGCGGATGGGCCTTGCCTTTCTTCTCCATCTCTCCCACCCCGGCCTGCGTTGGAGGATCCACCTCTTCCCCTACCTGCCCCAAATTAGCATATGCTGCTAAGGTCATCTGCTCCCCCAATTACCCATCCAGCATCATAGGTAGAACAACTTCTGCAGTCATCGAGGCATGGTCCATGGGTGTAGCACCAGCCGCCTCAGCCTCTCCCCCCACCGTCTCTTCACTAATTATGCCTGGAAAGATTTCCTGCTGTCCCAGTGTATCAAGAATCTCAAATTTGTTGATTGAATCTTCTGCCTGCCGCTCCATCCAAGATCTCTTATGTCCTCTATTCTTGCCTTTAGCCTTTACTTGCAAAAAACCCTCTGAATCCTTGCTTCCTTTCGTTCCAATCTTTTTCCCTTTATCAACTCCTGTGGTTTGATTAAGAGGAGGGCGAGAAGGTTGCTGATCACTCATTTTTGCCTTAGGGCATCCACGTACCAGGTGTCCATACTCATGACACAATCTACATCTGAAGGGGAGCGTCTCATAATCAAGCTGCTGAACCCATGAATATTCACCTGCACTCATTTCAACCGCATCCGGTATAGGCTTACTTAAATCAATTTCTACACAAATCCTGGTGAATGTCATGAATTTCTTTCCTAGAGTCTGAGAAGAAGACCCAACAGGTTTTCCTAACATAGAAGCAATCAGCTGTAACACATCCTCCCTACAACATTCAATGGGCATTCTGGGAAGTCTTACCCACACCGGTACTCTGTTCGGTAGCTCTTCAGTCAGGTTGAATCCAGCATGCCATGGTTTAACAAACAAGCCTACCTGATTATAAAAATAAGGACCTCCTTTGAACACCCTGTTTCTATCATTTACACAGACAAATGTGATCATGAAGAAGTTGTTTGCCAGCAAAGAGATTTCCATCTCCCCCTCTGGCTCCCAAATTCATCGCGCCCATCTCTCTAGGAAGGGTAAGGAGACTCTCAGTCCCAGAAATTTGCAGTAAAGTGAGTGCTTGGAGTAGTACTCCACATCCTCAGCTATCATTTCATAGGGAATAACAAGTTTTGGTCTCTCATAGCACCGCTCCAAGCATCCATTTACCTTAGTCAATTTTTAGCTTCTAGCGGAATTTTTATCAAACATACCTGCTATATGCACAGAGTCAGCAACTTCTTTCAATCTGGGTTCCAACCTGGAGCCATTTCCCTGAGTATTCTTCCCTAAGGCCTCCTTGAAGCTCCTATCCATCTTAGCACACAGCAGCCCTGCCTCTCTACCCATCACTTCCTTCGCCCCTTTCTCCTTACACCGTGCTCCCTCCATCCACCAGCTAACCAGAACACTCACTAATTTTTCCAAAGCGCAGTCCTAAAGAAAAAATGGAAACAGGCCAAGGCTCGGCAGCCCTAGCCTGGTCGCGCACTCCTGGTTTCACCAGCGTGCTCCATCGTCCATAAGTAGTCCAGATACATTAACCATTTTAGTTAGCATGTTATTCAGAGTTTTCGGTGGCCTAGTCATATTAATCATATATCATTTTCAATTTAATATCTACCTAAAAAATTTTATGACGTCAATGTTAAGCCACTCTTATAAATCATAATTCTTAAACATATATGGATTATAGAATGACTACGTTGGGTAGTTTCTAAGAATTCTAATATAGAATTATTTATTGTATTACTATAAAATAAAATCAAATAAGAGGTAACCACAATCTCTATTTATAAATGTAACTCTCCATAGGCCTATGCTATTAATATAATGTAAAATGACATGTTTATGTGTGATTCTAGGGTCATGCATGTATGCAATAGATGAACATGTCTAATCATAGTAGAACTCATTAACTTAGAAATTTATTTCATGAACCATAAATATTATTCTTATTAACGTCAACAATCTATGCACTACTATATCAATTATAACTTAGTAAATGAAGAATCAATGCTTTATGCAAGAAAATAAACCAATAGTGAACATAAACAATATATAATCACTTATATAACTCATGATAGTCTGACTCTTTTCCCAAGTTATAAATATATATTTAAATCAGATAAAATGATTAAATCATGCACCAGTAATATCATAACACACTAAGTTTTAAAAATTAAATATCGGTATAATGATGCCTTGAAAGTGTCATTGGTAAATTAATAATTCAACTTGAATCATGATTCACTCATGTAAAAATATTTTGATATATAAATAAAACACTAGGACTTGATCATGCAATCTCCAAATGAAAATAAAAATAAAAAGATAACTCTAAACATCAATGGCCCATATATCCCCAACCATTGGCTAAAAGGTTGTAAGAATTTTTCAAACAAAATCAAATAACATAAAATTATAATAGAGAATAAATGTAAAATGACCATATTACCACCAATAAAATTCATGATTTTACATACTGACAACGTCACATAAATAACATAAAAATAAAATTACAACCTACTCCATGGTTTTTCAAGCTCTAAGCAACTTCATATCTAACAATAAAAACTTGATTCCACTTATTATTTCATTTATACTCTTCTGTGCCATCCCAAGGGATAAATAAGCCTACCCACAAACATTAACATCATTTTAATTTTCTCTAAGAAAACCAACATAATAATTAAAATTGCTTTTTTTTTTAAACACCTTTTTTTTTTCAAAATATAATATAAATATTATTATAATGGTCAAGAACTAAAAAAATGGTTATATAAAATCCTATAAGTATTGTATATCCTATTCTTCACATATTTTCCTAATATTTTGAGAATAACAAAGAATAACATACTTATTAAGATATTCCCTTAATCAAACCGAGGTTCTTCCTCGTTTCTAATAATTATGAGCTTTTTTTTAAAAATCTTTATGTATTATGTCAATTACATTTGAGTCCATTTAAATAAAATAAATATTCTTCTCCCCAGTAGCGATGAGTCCATCATTATGATAAAAAGTAGTTAATGTTAAGAAACAAAAACAATAATTTCTTAATGGGGATGTTTTTGATACCCATGGTATGCATCTTTAAAATTCTCTCCATTACCCTATTTCACTATCCACTCTATTTCCCCATTGTTAAAAGAGGTTTAGGTCAATGACCAAACATTACTAAATAAGAACCAAAACACCAATCTAAGATGAATAAAAATTAAATCATTATTTAATTGAATATTTACCTGAAACAAGGTCATTAATCATAATTGTTCAATCTATTTCAAAAAAATTACCATGATAACTGATGAATGTGGAATATCAATCTATCCCATTGATCACTGCCATGGCCTTGGTCTAGGTTACTTTCCAACCTTGCAGTTGTACTACCATTTCAAAATAAGGGTTAAGTTTATGACAGTAAATGAGGAAAACAAGGACACATGTCATTTCCAATTATTGTAACACAATAAACATGACAAATAGTATTAAGTAATATGTTATAATAGTGAACAGGTTTTCTAGTCAAATAACCTATAAGTAAAACCACTTGCAAATAATGATCAAACAATTGTGGATTAGGTACCATGTTAAAATAAAAATGAAACAAAATAGAATATTTTTTAATAATGATTGATATGTAAAAATAATGAATTATCAATAAACAATGTGATAACTATCAGATGGCACGTAATCAAGGAAAGAAGAAGAAAAAAAGGAAGATTTTTCCTTCTCTTTGGGGTTTATTTGTCATTCCCGTAAGGGTGATCATTGTGACCCAGCAGAAGTAATTCAAGAAGATATGGAATATCTAAGTTTCAATGTCAGTTTGAATGATGAACAAATAGGTAGAATAAAGATAGCAGAGGAATGAGAGGTTTGGGAATATTCTTTGTCCCCTAAGGATGTAAAGTCTAGGGTGAAAATGAACTCAAGTGTAAATATAATCCATATTAATGGTAGCTAAAAATGGTATGATTTGATTGATCCTAGAGATCAATAACTATTAAATTTTTTTGGCCAAAGTAATGTTTAGTTCAACATTATCATTTCATATGTATGATTTACATATTTATGTGATATCACATTATAACACATTTATTTACGGTACACATCATGCTTTAGAAATCTTACATCACATGGGTACTACCTTCTCTCTTTCGATTCTTGCACCATCATTACCTACCCATCTATGAAGGGAGGGCCATTTCTTAATTGGGGAGTTGTGTGGGGAATTGATGGTCTATGATTGATGTGTAAAAATATTCAAATGATGATCTCCCTCTCCACAATAGTACTTATTTGGAGACTACACTTGTGATTATCAAAGATACCAGAGTTCATGAGACTCATGATATGTGGAGCCTTGTATCTTATATTTTATTTATTATTAAGACATTATGATATATGGATATTTAATTAATTAATCATTATATATTGACACTAGTGGATGTATTATTGTACCAGTCTTGGCTAGAAATATATAACTACTTTCTATATGGAGTTATGTTTTGTATCATATGTTTCTAGTGATCAATAAAAAATAGGATTTAGATATTTATTTTATGGTTAACATACTTAGTATGTATACTAATGTCACTAATTATATTCTCGTGGTGTAATCTAATGAAATAATACATGGAATTTTTTTTTTTGAAAATATTAGGTTATTCTAGTAAAGCCTAGTGGGGATGTTACACTTTATGCAATAAATTAAACCGATAGTGAATATAAATAATAGCATAGACATGTCACCACTTTATAACTCAATGATAGTATAAGTATGAATCTTTTCAATAGTTATAAAGCTACATTTAAATTACATAAAATGATTAAATCATGCACTGGTAAGATGATAATATGCTAAGTTTCAAAAGATAAATATCATTATAATATTACTTGAATCTAGAGTCACTCATATAATAATATTATGATACATAAATATAACACTAAGAATTTATCATGCAACCTCCAGGGGAAAATAAAAACTAAAATAAACCCAAACATCAGTGGCCCATATATCCTCAGACATTGGCTAAAAGGTTATTAGAGTTTTGCAAACAAAAATCAATTATATAAAATTAAAAAATATAATAAATTTAATATGACCAAATTACCACCAAAGAAATTAGGAATTTTACATAATGGTTTAGAATCACATAGAAAACATAAAAACAAAAGTATAACCTAGTCCAAGGATTTTCAAGCTACAAGCAACTTCATATCCGTCAATAAAAAACTTCAATCCACTTATTATTTTATTTATATTCTTAAACTCCATCCATGGGGTAGATAAGTTTACCCAAAAATGCAAACACCAGTCTAGGTTCCTCAAAGAAAACCAACAAAAGAAATAACGTTTCGTATATTAAAACCAAACTTAGTTCAAAACATAATATAAACATTATTAAAATGGTCAAGATCCTAATGGAGGGTCATTGATTGAATTAGGTGTTATATAAAACCCTATAGATATTTTATAACCTATTCTTCACATATTTCCCTAATATTTTGAGAATAACAAAGAATAACTTACTTATTGAGATATTCCTTTAATAAAACCTAGGTTCTTCCTATTTTCTAATATTTATTATATTATATGTCATTTATCCTTACATATTGTGTCAAATACTTATGAGTTCATTTAAAACAAATAATTATGCTTCTCCCAAATAGTGATGAATCAATCATTATGACAAAAAGTACTTGATGTTAAGAGACAAAAAAATAATAAATTTTTAATACAAAAGTTTATGTTACCCATGGTATGCATCCTTAAAATTATCTCCATTACCATATTTCACTATCCTCTATATCTATCCCATTCTAAAAATAGGTTGAGGTCAATGACCAAACAATACTAAATAAGAACCAAAAACCCAATCCAAGATAAATAAAAATTAAATCATTATTTAATTAAAGATTTGATAGCATCAAGATCATTAACCATAATTACTCAATCAATTTACAATTAATTACTATTATAATATAAAATTTTAATCAAATTCCTTAACTAGGACCAATGCCCAATACCAATCTATCTCATTGCTCATATCCATGGTCTTTGTCTAGGTCACTTTCCAGCCTTGCAATGGTAACCCCATTTCAAAAAATGGGTTAAGTTTATGACAATAAATGAATATAATAAGGACCCAATTCCATTACTGAATTATTTTAATAGGATAAATAGGAAAAATAGTGATGAGTAATATGTAACAACAGTGAACAAGTTGTCCATCCAAATAATCTGTAAGTAAAACTAACAGTAAATAATGATAAAAAAATTATGGATTTGGTACCATGTTAAAATGAAAAATGGAAGGGAATCATTTTTTTTTTAAATATTAATTTCATGTAATTAAATAAATAAATTATCCAAAAAAAACATGACAACTATCGAATGGTGTGTAATCGAGGAAAAAAGAAGAAACAATAAGAAGCTTTTTCCTTCTCTTTGGGAGTTAGTTTTCAATCTCTTGAGGTGATCATTGTGACATAGTGGAATATATTTTGGAAGATATGGATATTTAGGGTCAAAATTTAGTTTTAATGATTAATTAATGGGTAGAAATATGTACATAGAGGCACAAGAGGTTTGAGAAGATTTCTCATTGGCTAAGGATCTAAAGTCTAGGGTGTAAGTGGCACCAAGGGTCAACATAATAATTATTAGTGGTAGAAAAAATTGGATTATATACATATATATATGGTGGATAATTAAAATTGGTGTAATGAATACTTAATATCCTATATCCTTCAATAGTCAGAATTGACTTACAAGTTTGTATCCCTCTCTTCTAGGTTTGTTTGTTCTTTTTGCACTATAATGAACTAATATAGATTTATAATTAATAAAAATGTCCAAAAAAATTAATTTTAATTTTACACCAACTAAACATATCCATTTAGACCATTAGACAACCTTAAAATTGTAAAAAAAACATAAAACATGGGTTTCTAGGCCTAAGAATTAGGCCTCTAGACTGTGTTTTAGAGATAACTTTATTTAAATAAGTCAAAAAAATATAAAACCACATTTAATATCTTATAAAAATATTAAAACACCATTCCTTAATTTTTTGTGAAATTTTTAGTTTAAATTTCAAGATATAGGGTTTATTGTGCTCAAACCCCTAGCAGGCCTATATAAAGTCCAAAAGCATCCAAAAATGAATAAATTGAGTTTGGTGAGATATTTTTAAAATATTTATTTTTTAGGTGGTATAACCCATCATTATATATAATTTCATACAATTTTATACTTTGAAAAATTCTAAAAAGTGAATAAACTAATGTTTCCTTGATTGCACATGCAATTTTTATTAATTGTAACATAATTGTAAAATCTTAACAAACCTAAAACATGAAAAATTTTATTCTAAAGAAAATAAATATAATTTAAAATACAAATTAAATTAATTTAAAATTTTTGAGTGAATTTAAAATAATAAAATATTTCTCTTTATTCATATATCTTCAAAAACTGATATATAAAATTTTACAGACTGACTCCAACCTCTCAGAAAACCTATAACATTAGAATTTATCCCTTTTTATTAATTTTATTAGATCCTATTATGATGGTTAAAACTTTATAAATTTAATTATATATATATATATAATTATTTCCTTCTTATTTCTGATCCAAATATCTCTCATCGACTTATGATTTATCCAAACATGTCTAGTTTAGTCATATAATTACATTGCACATACCTTAATTGAGATAAAGACAATTTTAAACTAAGTAAAAGGTTAAATAAAATTTAAAAAATATATTTATGACCAATAAACCCATTATCATAGTAACAATACCTTTATAACGTGCCAAAACCTTCAATATTCTTACTAACAAATACAATTTTTTGAATTTATAGTTTTGGTGAGAAACCTAGAAACATCACCAAAAGACTTAAAAATTATAAGTGAATCCTAGAAAAGGTTTTTTATTAAACATTAATGAATTTTTATAACTTATAAAAAAATAATTAAAATACTTATTTACATGCACCTGCATCAGACTACCAGGGAATAAAAGAAATGTCTATGAGCTCTTGCTCATGAGTTATTCACCACTATTTCCATGCTTGATTATTTATGAAGGTGTCATTGAATTTGTATCCTAAATTTAATGTTACCTTAATTTTATCAATTACTGAAATAAATCATTGTCTATGGTATTATTCATCACCTTTTGGTCTATAATGGATTCAATATGATCTGGTTGTGCCTTTGATAGTTGTTCCTCCCAATTAATGGTCTGATCATCTTTGTCCTAAGGTTCCTTATATGAGGTATCCTATCCTATAAAAGTATAATCTTTTTTTTAAATTTTATATGAATGATATTATAATCTTAAATGGAATATTCAAATCATAATAATTATCATAAAATTTTCTTAAGACCTTATAAGGTCCAATTTTATTCATTTTCAAGTTGTTGTATTCCCCCTTAAGGAATATATATTTTCTGATATAGGAAAATATTATATTACATTACTCAATATTCACTTATTTATTCTCATTTCATAATCTATATTATACCTAATTTAACTCAATTCGAAATGTTTTTTTACCTATTCACGTAAATCTTGCATAGTCGTAGCAAAATCCTCACCTTCTACACTCCTTTTCTCCTTCTTACCTATGTTTTTAGCTAATACATTCCTCTTGTATGGATTAATTATAAATTCAAAATGGGACATAACCTATACTTACATTTTTTAAATCAATATATGTAAGTTCCACTTAATCGAGTACTTGATCCCATTGATTAGAATGGTCATTTTGAAGTTATTATATTCTCACTTAAGGAATATTTATTTTATAAAATGGGAAAGTAGTATATCACCTTACTCAAAATTTACTTGTTTTATTCTAATTTTATAATTTTTCTTATAATTTCTTGAACTGAATTCTAAATTTTGTTTTATCTATTCATGTAACTCTTGTACTTCATAATAAAATCATTCCTTTTCTTTGGCTTGCCTAAGTTTATTAGCTCATAATGCCTCTGGGATAGATTAAATATATAATTTGAAATGGGATATAACTTATACTTATATTTTTATTATCATTATATGTAAATTCTACTTGATTTAGTACTTGATCCCATTGTTTAGGTTGGTCATTTTCTACTTGTTGTATTTAGCCTTAGGGAATCTTTTTTTTTCTAGATATGGGAAAGTAGTAGATCACCTTCCTAAAAATTCAATTAATTTATTATGATATCATAGCTTATCTTATAATTACTTGAACTTAGTTATAAATTTTATTTTACCTATTCATGCAACTCTTCGATAGCCATAGTAAATTCCTCACCCTCTACACTCCTTTTCTCTCAATTTCCAAAGTTTATTACCTCATAAATACCTCCTGGATATGTATGATTTGAAATTATCTATAACTTGTACTTCTATTTAGATAATCATTATATGTAAATTCTTTTTGAGCTAGTACTTGATCCCATTTCTTAGAATGGTCACATAGCAAACTTGTGAGGATGCTTCCAAGACTCTTATTGACCACTTTAATTTGACCATGAATCTAAGTATGGTAAGATGACACAAAGATTAAAGTATTCCCCAACTTCAAATATTCCTCTAAAAATGGCCATCAAACTTTGTATCCCTATTAGACATAATTCTTATAGAAAGACAATACAATCTCACTACTTATTTAAAGAATAAGTTTGTAATATTAGCTGCATCACTTATTTTTGTACAATCTATGAAATATTCCATATGATAAAATATATCAACCTCAAAAAAGATAGATTCATTAGCTTTTTGTGTCTTTGGTAGGTGAAGGAAAATGTCCATATTCACTGAATCCCATAGCCTACTAGGAATAGGCAATGGTTGGTATAGGCCTAAATTTTGACTTTGTTCTCTATCATACTGACATATTCTACACATTTATAATTTTTTTTTTACATCATCTTGAATTCCTAGCCAAGAAGAGTTTTCACTCAATTCAGCAAGTGTTATTGTTTACCTAGTGTGTCCTGCTAAGTTTCCACTATGTTTCTCCTTTAGTATATTTCTCTCATTGACCCTCCTTGTATGCATAGTTGAATTTCATTAAATAAAAATCCATATTAAAACATATAGTCCATCCATGGACTTCTATCTCTATTTACTAGATTCGCACATGCTTTATAGGCCTCCATGAAATTAGGATCTTCTTTATATAAATATTTTAGTTATTAAAACCCAAGATATTCACTTAGAACTCTTGTATAATCAGACTTCTCCTACATAATAGATAGTGTCTCAATTTCAAAAAATTCATAACAAAATAAATTTTTTGAAAAAATTCAATCAATTTCTTGTATTTGACTTATTTTAGTTTGACTAATAATGAATTTTAAGGCATGATTGTCTATATATATCAAAAAATCATTGGTTAATAGATAGTGTTTCAATTTCTTCAAGGCTTCAAAAACAAAATAGAATTATTGGTCATATGCAAAATATTTATTCTTCACTTCATTTAGATTTTCCTTGAAGTAGGTAATTGGTTTTCCCTCTTGGATTATAACAACTCCTTTGGTACTTCAAGTAGCATCACACTCTACTTGGAAAGGATTATTAAAATCAGGCAAAACTAATATTGACTGCTCTATGATCTTTTTATTTAGAAATTGAAAACTTATCTTAGCGACCTCAGTCCATTGAAATTGGTTTTTGTTTCCTTTGATATTTTCCACTATTTGAACACAAATATCACTAAAATTCCCTATAATATTTCTATAAAAACAAGCCAATCTATTAAAAGTTCTTACCTCATATACACTCCTTGTATTAGGTCATTCTACTATGGATTTGACCTTCTATTTATCCATATTTAAGACATTTTTTGAAATTACAAATCTGAAATAAACCAAATTTATCTTCATGAAGGTACACTTATTTAGATTAATTAGTAACTTTTCATCTTCTAGCTTTTTAAGACCATTCTAATATGTTTTGTTAGGATTTAATATTTAATAACATTATTAATTGTTATATAAGTTTAATTGTTTTAAATGAATAATAACACGTTAGTTGGTTTTTTATTATCAAGAAATGTATTCCCATAATGTTTTTCTTACTCGTGACTATTCGAGGTTATTAGATCCTATTTTCTAGGAGGTTGTGCTACCTCTATGGGTATATAATAGCCTTTATTTTATATCGAATATATATATGAAAGTATAATATAATTAATGTGTCAATTTGTATTCGGCTCTCCAATTTTCCAACAATATGGTATTAGAGTGGTTTATAATCCTATGGGTGATGGAAGAGCAATGACATTTTAAGGGGTAGTTCTGCTGTTACTCTACCGTATGAATGAAAAACTAGTATAATAAAAGCCATAAAGTGTATTGTTAAAAACATTGCATGAGTTGGTTAGGAAGCATATAGTGACCTATAATTAGAGTGTCACCTAGGGACGTACACATGGTAACCTATGACTTGTGCTGTAGAAGAAGTGTCCATTTAATTCGATGTGGGATGTAGCCTTGGCACTGATAAAGTGTAGAAATGGCTTTTTATTTCCCTGGTCGATGGCCTCTAAACTTCAATAGAATTAGAAGTTCATAGTGTTTATGGAAGCAGGTGATATCCTCAGTGAAACTTAATCTGACTTGTCAACTCATGTTTTTTGTGTGAAATTATCTGTATATTTGAATGGTTTACAAGTCCACATCTACACATACATCTTTTGTATCAAATTTTGAAGACTTTCATTCTAAATATTTATCTCTCCTCTATAGATTCCATTTCACAGTTGTAAATTCTATTCTCAGTGACATATATTTTTCCATGATTCCATCTTGGCTTCCAAATTGGATTTTTGGGTATTTATTTATTTTTAGTCAATGGTATTTTATTGTTTAAATTTTTGCTTTAGGATTATGTGTCATCAAAAGTAAAACTTCTGGTCATTGGTTAAAATGCATGATATTTAGGGTATAGTCATTCTTTGAAATAGTCATTTTTAAGTGACATTAAGCCTAATGTTTAGTTTGGTATTTTTTGAATTTTGATTCATGACAATAAATATTACATGTCATACACGTTATAACAAAATAAATTTGGAGTCACAATTTTTTTAGTAGTATGTCGTCTAAATATTTAAAAGGTAATATAGTTTGAGTAATCAATCATAAATGTCATCGAAAGAGTAAAGTTATAAAAAGTATCAATATTTTATTTTTGATCCATTTTTTATATTATGAAGGTCAAAAACCTCTTGTACGGATGTAGTATCAAGAAAACCTAACATCCTAAGTCATATGTGTTAGTGGGAGAGTTTGGTCTTAAAAAATGACATGCATATGATCTTTAAACTCATATTTTTTGAGTGAAGTAGATTCAATTATTAGAGGTTGGAGTATACATAGAGGTTGGAGGACAATTGGCTTCCTCTCCTGAGTCACCTATGATGGGGTCGCATCATTACTATGGTGAAAATTTTTAGTCTGTTTGTTTTATGTTGTGTGTGGTGTGGTTTTATTATGCAATGTGGTTTTCAATTAAATTATTAAACATTGTTTTTTAGTTTTGTACCTCCTAATGAAGAACATTGTGGGGTGTAAATGTACTAAAGTAGCACTTGGTTTTTGGAAAAGGGTTTGTGGAAAGATGAGAAACTACCGTAGTGTATAAAATAGTCCAAACCTCCTACAACCTCAAGGTTCATAGTCAACCTATAGTAGAAAACCATATGGGTTTATGTTAATCTAAGAAACCACCAAAGGTTTTAATAGAGAGATGTACTCCTATCCTTCCATATTTATGGTAATCCTACAAGGGAAAACCAAGATGCCACCAAGATCATGAAGCCATAAAGATGACATGCCACCTGTGAAAGTGAGTGGGCTACGTGGAGAGTGCAAATTTATTTTACCATGTTTAAACTAAGGGGGTGCAAAGAATTAATCATGTTAAGGGAGTGAATGCTAGTATTTAATATTTAATAACTTTATTAATTGTTATATAGGTTTAATTATTTTAAACCTATTATAACATGTTAATTGGTTTGTTATTATCAAGAAATGTATTTAGGTAATGTTTTTTTTACCTATGACTATTCCAAGTTATTAGATCCTATTTTAGATGAGGTTGTTGTGCTACCTCCATGGCTATAAAATATTCTTCATTTTGTATCAAATATATATGAAAATATAATATAATTACTATGTACAATTTGTATTTAGTTCTCCAATTTGCAAACATGTTTAAGATGCTCTTCCTTTGACTTACTATAATAGATGGAATGGTATCACACTTGCAAGTAGAAGGCATTTCTCGTCAAAATTGACTTAAAAAAATCATGTGATAGGATTGAATGACCCATCATACTTATCATGTTAAAAGCCTTGGGTTTTAGTCATAGATATGTTTACTATGACCATAATCTCTTTCAATATGTTTTTGCTTTGCTCACTATCAATGGCCACGAATATGAGAATAATTAATTATTTCATTCCATTACGTAAGGATTCCTACTATTGAGATTTTAAGGCCTTGTTAAAAAATATTTTGAATATATGTTGGGAGATTACGCCTCTGAAGGGTTGGTTATTATATGGAATTATGCTCCTCCACTCACCACCAAACCAAATTCTTAATGGTGACTTTAATTATGAGTCTTTACTTACTATTGTGGAGATGGAAATGGTCATCGAGAAAAATATAGTTGTTAATTTTATCCATTTAGTTACATTTTGTTTAAGAAAAAAATAAATAAAACCTAAAAAACTAATGCAACTATGATAAAGGTACTCAAAGTCTTCAAATGGTATCACAATTTAGTTATATTTTACATGTTGAATCTACATATATATAATTTCACCCCTCAAAATTTAATTTAAATATAAATATTTCAAAGAGAATAAATAGGCATATAAATAATAGAGTGAACTTAGTTAAAAAATTATAAAAAATGGTGTCCTCTCAAATCCCTATTTAGGAAGACTTTTATCTTTAAAATAGAAATTAGAAAATTAAAATATTCTTTATACCAAATACTAAATCTACATTCATTCCCTATTTATTGACATGATTTAATAAAAATAAAACTAGAATTAATATCAATAAAATTAACATTAATATCTATTATTTACATGTTTTATATACTATCAATCCCAATCATATGCTTCAATATACTATACTTTTTTTATAAAAAATATTATATTAAATTTTTTATTAGTCTTCTTTGTGAACTCAAAGAATATTTATATTTGTTATGAAAATCATTATATTCATATTTATTTTTATTTTTTAAATATTTTTAATATTAATATCTATTATTTACATGTTTTAGATACTATCAATATTAATCAAAATTAATATATTTTTTTAATCAAAATTATTGTGCTAAACTTTTATAGTGCTCTCACAAACAATATTTTTGCATGATATCATAGAGATCGTTGTCCTCATGTTTATTTAATTTTTGTTTTTCTAGAGCTTCTTCAAATCAAATTCAAAATGAGGGAATACAATATAGTTACTTTATAAAAAGGTATATAGGCAGTGAAAATTTGAGTAAGATAAAGATAAAAAGTGGCAAATCATTTCCAAATGAAGATTAAATTTATTGTAAATTCTTTGGGTAACTGGAATCCATTTGATGTGGTTAGTATGTCATAATTAAATAATAATAATAATAAGAATAATAATAAGAATTTTCTAATTTTAATTAATTGAATAATGTTTTAATATTATCGTAAATGTGGCAGGAGATATATGCAAAATTTCATATACTTTATTAAATGTTATAAAATACTGATAATAATAATTTTGGAAATAAATTTTAATATATATTATTATTATTTATTTAATTCTAATGTTTATGGCTATGGTATGATAAAAGCTTTTTAAAGAAGTCTGTAGCAAATCAGTCAATCAATGTGGTTATTGAAGGTTATGGGAGGGATTTTCATAATTATGGTTCTATAATTGTTTTTTTAAATTTATGTTAGAAATTATTTATTCAATAAACATTTCTATTTATAACTAATAATTTAAATAAAATTATTTTTTTGATTGAATAGTTTGTTTTTTAATTTTTTGGTTAATAATAAAGCTTGTTCATAAAGTCATGTAGAACAAAAATTGATCACGTTATGATTTTAGTGGGTTATGGTTCATCCTAAAATGATGATTATTAGATCTTAAATAATTCATGAAACATAAATTCAAGTGACAATAGATATATTTTCTTTTCAAAAATTATTAACAATCCAACTGGGAAATGTTCCCTTGCCATGCAAGGATCTTATCTAGTTAAATTTCAAACCAATCCATCAAAAATTACCCATTTTCCTATTTAATAAATTTAAAAAAAACATAGTAAATTAAAAATAAATTATAAATAATATATAATAAAGATGATGCTTATCGTTAGTATTTTGTATTACTATTGTGATATTGGAAAAGAGTTAAATTTTCCTATGTTATTATTAATATTTTTATGTTAATAACATCCATGATATATGCGAGAGATTTATATATTTATGTAAAAAAGTATTCGAATCCTTATAACATTTAATGATAATATATTTTAGTGTTATATTTATTATTGATGTTTAATATTTAAATATTTCTTATTGATATTATGTTTTTTATGTTAATCTTTCCCACTGCAAATTTATAGATACACTTTTTTATTAGGGTTTAATATTTATGTGATTTATATATAAAATAATTAATATTATTATTTAAATTTCGATAAAATATAGTATGAATTTATATATTTCAATTAAAATATTAGTAAAAAATTAATTATATAATTTAATATGTATAAAATATTAATTAATGAAATATGAAAGGTTATAGATGTATTGTAAATTATGAGATTATATGATAATTGTCACTATTTGACATTGAAAATACACACTTAAATGTGAGACATTGTTGAGCTACGAAATTTGATTTGAAACAAGAACCTTTTTATAAGGACACAAGAGATGACATCTAAACCATATGAATGGAAGAGTGTAAACTTCTCTGAAAACTATGGTATCTTAGTTTTTAGGTTCTAAAAATTTGCTATAAATCTTGTACATTTGCCTTGATCATGTAAATATATATATATATATATATATATTCTTCTTACCCTAATGTGAAAATAATCTCTA
>JARHVA010004523.1:1312500-1315000 GCA_037957365.1 Torreya grandis
AAGTGATATTCTAGGGTCATGCACGTATGTTATAGATGATCATGTCTAATCATAGTATAACTCATTAACTTATAAATTTATTTCATGAACCATATATATTATTATTATTGATGTCAACAATGTATGCACTATTATATCAATTATAACATAGTAAATAAAGACTCAATGCTTTATGCAAGAAAATAAACCTATAGTGAACATAAAAAAATAGCATAAATATGTAATAAATTTATAAATCATGATAGTATGAATCTTTTACCAAGTTATAAATGTACCTTTAAATAAAATAAAATGATTGAATCATGCAATAGTAATATGATAATATACTACGTTTCAAAAATTAAATATCAGTATAATGATACCTCAAAAGTGTTATTGGTAAATTAATTCTACTCAAATCTTGAATCATTCATGTAAAAATATTTTGATATATAAATAAAACACTAGGACATGATCATGCAACCTCAAAATGAAAAAAAAAAAATGATGATAAACCCAAACATCAATGGCCCATATATCCCCAACTAGTGGCTACAAGGTAGTAAGAGTTTTGAAAACAAAACCCAATGACTTAAATTTAAAATAGAGAATAAATACAAGATGACCATATTACCAAAAATAAAATTAGGAATTTTACATGCTGAAAAAATAACATAAAAAATAGAAAAACAAAATTATAACCTACTCCAAGGTTTTTCAAGCTATAAACAACTTCATATCTAACAATAAAAACTTGATTCCACTTATTATTTTATTTATAATCTTATTGTGCCATTCATGGGGTAAATAAGATTACCCAAAAACATAAACATCATTTTCAGTTTCTCCAATAAAACCAACATAATATTTAAAGTTTCTTTTTTTACATCAATTTTTTTTAAAACTATAATATAAACATTTTTATAATGGTCAATAACCAAAGAAATGGTTATATAAAACACTATAGGTATTGTATAACCTATTATTCACATATTTCCCTAATATTTTGAGAATTAAAAGGAACAACTTATTTATTAAGATATTCCCCTTATCAAACCTAGGTTCTTCCTCATTTCTAATATTTATGTGCTTCTTTGTAATTTATCTTAATGTATTATGTCAATTACATCTGAGTCCATTTAAATAAAATAAATATGATTCTCCCCAACACCCATGAATCCATAATTATGATAAAAATTAGTTAATGTTAAGAAAAAAAACTATAAATTCTTAATGGGGAAGTTTTTTTTACCCATGGTACGCATCCTTAAAATTCTCTCAATTACCCTCTTTTACTATCCACTCTATCTCCCATTCTAAAAAGAGGTTGAGGTCAATGACCAAACATTACTGAATAAGAACCAAAGCCCCAATCTAAGATGAATAAAAATTAAATCAATTTTTAATTAAATATTTGAATGAAATAAGGTTATTAACCATAATCATTTAATCTATTTTCATTAAATTCTCATGATAATTGACCAATGTACAATATCAATCTATCTCATTGCTCACTACCATCGCCCTGGTCTAATTCACTTTCCAACCTTGCAATTGTAATCCCATTTCAAAATAAGCATTAAGTTTATGATAATAAATGAAGATAACAAGGATGCAAGTCATTTCCAATTATTATAACATGATAAACTTGAGAAATGGTGTTAAGTAATATGTTATAATAATGAAAAAGTTGTCCAATCAAATAACTTATAAATAAAACTACTTGCAAGTAATAATCAAATAATTATGGATTTGGTACCATTTAAAATTAAAAATGGAAGGGAATCAAATATTTTTAAATATGAATGACATGTTGAAATAAATAAATAATCAAACAAATGTGATAACTACCCAATGGTGAATAATTGAGGAAATAAGAAGAAATAAAAGGAAGATTTTTCCTTTTATTTTGGGTTTGGTTGTCATTCCCCTAAGGGTGGTCATTGTGACCTAGTAAAATAAATTTATGAAGATATAGAATATCTGGGTTTCAAGGTCAGCTTGAATGATGAAGTAATAGGTAGAATCAACCTAGTAGAGGCACAAGAGGTTTGGGAAGATTGTTCATCTCCTAAGAGTATAAAGTCTGGGGTGAAAATAATATCAAGTGTAAATATTATCCATATTAGAGGAAGCCAAAAATGTTATTTTATACGTATATAGTATATGAATAATTAGAATCAGTTTTAGGGATCCTTAAGATCCTATATCCTTTAATAGTCATAATTGACTTATAAGCTTGTATCCCTCTTTTATAGGTTTGTTTGTTCTTTTTTAAATTTAATGAAATAGTCTAATTTTTTTAATAATAAATTCTTCCACACACATTAACTCACATGTTCAAAAAATTAAATATATCCATTTATACCTTTATCCTACCTTAAAATTGTAAGAAAACATAAAACATGGTTTTTTAGGCCTAAGAATTAGAACTCTAGACTATGTTTTTTAGATAACTTTCTTTGATCAGATAAAAACACTCTAAAAAAACTTTAAATACCTTTAAAACATCTTAACAAAC
>JARHVA010004523.1:1330000-1332500 GCA_037957365.1 Torreya grandis
CGAATCATGACGGGTATATAAAAAGAACCAAAATTTGATTCAATGAAGACAAATTGGTTTAACAAAAGTGAAAAATCATATTGTCTATAATGTTTGTGTATGTCTCCCCACCTTGTCTTCCATATTTAATTTTTAGCCACTCATAATGAAGTTGAACCACATTTAAAAAAATATTTGTGAAGTAGAGCATAATTAATTATAATGAGTTAAAGAATTATCTAATTAGTTTTAGGCTAGGTAATTTATGCACTATAGAAGACTTATTCACAAAGATTTTATCACTTAGGTTATAATTGAAATTATGCATCATTGACAAAAATGATGATCAATTTGCCCTTTCCATCCTTTAAAAATTAGGATCTAAATACTTTGTATTTGTTTCTACCCTTCATGCCACAAAGCATTCCCTTGGATCTACATAGACCATGCCATCCTTCAATCACTTTACTTTGACTTAAATTAAGAGGAAGGCAAGATTATTTAAATTTGTCCATTAAATTTATCTAGATTGCATGCCTTAATTATGAGTCATGATAAACACAAGGGTTCTATGAGAAAGTAGAATAAATGGAATAAGAAGCACCCACAACAAATAAATGGTTAGAGATTGGATGCTAAGTTAAAAGCATCAATATAGTCCGCCACTTTAGATGTTAAACATAATAAAGAGTTAATCACATATACCTACAAGAAATTTGGACATGATGAAACCAAATGCATGAAGAAAAATATTAACCAAATAACTAAGATCATCAACAAGTATAACATTAGTGTGCCTAATTATTTCAAGTAGATATCATCAGCAAAGGAATCTTCTAAGCATGAAGATAGTAAAAAGGGAAAATATAAGGGTAAATTACATGTTGTATTTTCATCCCAATCTTTCACATGGGTGATTAATTCTAGTTCATTACACCACATGGATTCATCATAAGACATGTTCTTATCCACTGAACCTTGTTGTATTCCTCCCATCTAGTTGGGTGATTATAATTTTGAAGAAATTAGAGAGAGGATGAATTGAAGTGAACAATGTGACATTTAATGATGTTCTATGTATTCACTCATTATTTTACAATATCATATATAGTTATCATATTATTCACATTGGTTTCGGTAAGATAGTTGATTTCACTTTTGATTCAATAGTTATTGGGGAATTAGATAATGACTTCATTATTGCATTTGGGAAAGCATATCACCGATCATGATTTTATACTTTCTCACATTTTTTTCCTAATCAACCCTCAGTTTCACTACTCACTAATTTATATTTAGTGATTAAATTATGACTTGAATAATTCTTACATGTTAACTATCACTACCTAGAAAAACTCAATCATTGTGCAATTTTTTTAGTGTTGCCACATGTTTATTTTTTTGATGGTTTTTGCAAAGTTTTTATACCGAGTAATAATTAGGAAGATACCTTTGAGAAAGGAAAATCATGGAGATCTATAAAGATATTGGATCTAGTTCATAGTGATAATGTTAGACCATTTCCAACTCCTTCATTTGACATGACATAATACATACTTTTAGTGATGAATTTTTTAGTTACATTTGGGTGTACTTTATTACACATAAATCTGAGGTACTCAATCATTTTAAAGAAGTCACCACACATATATAAAAATATCTAGGTAATGCCATTAAGACTTTTCACATGGATAATGGTCATAAGTATACCAATAACCATTTTTAGAAATTATGCACATCAGATGACATAATAGATTAAACTACAACATATAGTTTTATATAGTCCTTATAATAATGGTTTTTTAAAGAATAATAACTTGGATTTGAAGGAAATGGATAAATTTATGATATACTCCAAGCCTATTTAACCTTATTATTTGGCTAAGGCCATCAACTATGATTATTATATCTAGAATCAAGATCCTAATAAATCATTGAATTGAGTAACTCCTTTCAATGTTATGAGTATAAAACCCCCATAATGAATTATTTACAAGTGTTTGGATATCCTACTTTGCCTAGGATTATGAAGAATTAATGTAAGGCAATTTAACCTCAAAATCAGTCATGCATCTTCATTGGATATCCTAAGGGTGTTAAAGGATACATACTTAACCATCCCACTACCCATGATTATTTAGTTGAAAGGAGTCTTCAATTTGAAGAGGGTCCTTATGAATCAACATGTGACACTCCTCCCTCTTCCTTGGATTCTCTTTGATTTGATGACAATTATAATAATTTAGATCTACTTAAGTAGCTTATAATGATCTAGATTATTCTTCTAATTATGATGATGATAGTATTTATAAGGTCTCCCCTCATATTTATCCCATAATATATTCATAGGATGCATAATATCCTCTTAAATCTTTGAGTATTGGTCTTCTTTATGCTATAAAAACACTACAAAGTGTTGGCCAATGGATTGAAGATCCATTAGACAATAGGTAAACATGTTCACAAGTTAAAGATACCCCACATGATTTTATTACATATGATCTATAATAATTTCTTAATG
>JARHVA010004523.1:1337500-1365000 GCA_037957365.1 Torreya grandis
TAATGACATATTATACACATTTATACAATCCTTTTCAAATCATCTTGAATTCTTGGCCAATAATAGTGTCTACTCAATTTATCAAGTGTTTTTGTTTGCCTAGTATGTTTTGTTAAGTTGCCACTAAGTTTTTCCTTTAGTATATTTTCTCTTATTGACCCTCTTGGTATGCATAGTTAACTTCCCTTAAATAAAAATACCTATTTAAACATTATAATCCATCCATGGAATTATATATATGTTTATCTAGTTCTCACATTTTTCATGGGCCTTCTTGAAATTATGATCTCCTTTATATAAGTCTTTAAGTGTATCAAAACCCAATATATTCATTTAGAACTCTTGTATAATCAAACTTATTCTACATAATGCATCTAAAAATTTGTTATATTGTCCAATTTTATTCTTTGTTACAAAATAAAAACTATTTAAAAATTCATTCCATTTCATGTCTTTGACTTAGTTCAGTTTGACTACTGATGAATTGTAAGGTGTGATTATATGTATATAACATAAAATCATTGGATAGTAAATATTTCCTCCATTTATTTAAGGCATGGAAAATAAAATATAATCATTGGTCATATGCTAAATATTTTTTCTTAAACTCATTTATCTTTTCACTAAAGTAGTCAATTGGTATTCCCTCTTGGATTAAAATAACTCCTATGGTAGTCCTATTAGCATCACACTCTACTTGGAAAAGATTACTAAAATCAAGAAAAGCTAATACTGATTAATTTATGAGTTTTTTATTTATAAATTGAGAACTTATCTCAACTTCATTAGTTAATTGATATTATTCTTTTTCCCTTTGATAGTTTCCATTATTTGAGCACAAATTCCATTAAAATTCTTTATAAACATTTCATAAAAACTAGCCAAGCCATGAAAAATTATTACCTCAAATACACTCCTTGGAATAGATCATTACACTATGTATTTTACCTTATATTTATCCATGTTCAATCCATATTAGGAATTGAAAAATCCTAAATAGACCAATTTTATCTTCATGAAGGTACACTTCTTGAGATTCATTAGTAACTTTTCTTCTCAAGTAGCTTGTTTAAGACCATTGTAAGATATTTAAGATGATTTTCCTTTGACTAACTATAAATAAAAATATCATATAGGTAAATAATGAAAAATTCACTTGAATAAACCTCTAGCACCTCATTCATGAGTCTCATGAAGGAGCTTTGAGCATTAGTCAACACAAATGACATCATAATCCATTCATATAGTCCATCAGTGGTCTTGAAATTTGTCTTCCATTCATCATTATCTTTGATTATAATATGATGATAACCAATTTTCAAATCTATATTGGAGAAATAATTTTCACCACTTAAAAAATCCATTAGACCATTAATTCTAGGCAAAATAATTTATCCCTGATTATAATCATGTTTATGGTTCTTGAATTAGTGCACATTCTCTAACCTCCGTCCTTATTATGAGTTAGGACTTTTTAAATATTACAAGAGATTAAAATTTATATAATTAATACTTTGTCTAAAAATTCTTGAACTTTCCTCTTTATCTCCACATTCTCTCCTAGAATGAGGTCTATGTAGTGATTGATGATTCTCATTAGAGTCAGTTAACTAGGCAAGTCATCCACAATAATGTCAATAAATGAATTCAATAAATTATATATTTATAGAGGTAGATCAATCATTTTTGTCACTCTAACAAATATTTTATGATTACCAACTAATGCATAACTTAACTTTTCTTTTTAGATTTGATACAAGTACTCTTTATGAGTAGCACCTTAAGATTGTATTCTACTTATATATTTTCCTTTTTCAATGGTATGAGTGTGTGACTTTTTCCATATTTCTCAAAGGTGTGGTTATTTTTTCCACCATCATGTATGTATTTAATTTCAAATTTATAAGGTCTACCTAATATTACATGGTAAACATCCATAGGCATGACATCACACAATACCTCATCTTTATAGTTGTTTATCTTAAACTCTAATTTACATTGATCATTTACCAAAAGTTGGTGTCAGTTTTTTAGTGATGTCACCTATAAGGAGTGGGGTTTGTTACTCATTTAAAACCTAAACTTTAAACCACTTCTAAAGATACTAGATTTTTAGTACTTCCAGTATTTATAATAACCTTGAAGCACTTACCTTTTGACTTAAAAGTGGTTTTAAACAATGTATTCCTTTATGCAGGCTCCTTAATTTCCTTATTTGTATTAAATAATACCCTCTTAATAATAAATTATTGTCACAATTTAGCTACAACTTCATGATAAAGCAATACAACACTTTCCTCATTAGCTTGGATAATTTGATCATTGAATTGACTTGTAGAAGGATTCTCTAGGCACTAATATGATCTGTTCACAAAATTTTTGAATTAGACATATATACCTAAAAATCCTCTTCCTCTTCCTCTTATGAATGGAATCCTACATATGAATTATTAAACACCTCTCTTGCTTTGAGGTTAAATTTATAAAATTATAGATTCTTCATTATTGATATGCAGCTTTCTCCTTCAACCATGCTATTCTCTTACTCTAAAATTTCTACCTCCACCCTTCAAATGTTGAATTTTATTCATAGAAAATTTATATTATATTTTAGATAAAATAGGTATGCCTCCTCTATTTATTTTAGTGATATTAGGATGATATAATATTATATTTTTAACCTCAACCTATAATATATCTAGCCACCTTTTCAACATCTTATTTAGTATGTCCTATTCTAATGGTTAGTTTATAGAACTCTTCCATGTATTCCTTAAATTTTATCTTAGGTTTTGAATATTATTAAAATGATTACTTTCATATTATTTTGGCATGAATTTTCCTTTGGGATTAGCCACCATTATTTCCTAACTATTGTTTTTTGATGTACCTTTCCTTCTCCTCTGATCTATCACTCTATCCCACTAAAGGGATACATTAGCTTTCAATCTTGTACTAAAAAAAATCACTTTATTTTCATCATCTATTACTTTATAATCAACATATTTATCCATGGAATCTATATAGTTAACCTAATCCTCTATATTTAAACTACCTTCATACAAATGTACTTCTAAATTGGGTTTGGAGCTAACTCTCATGATTACCTTGATAAGTCTCTTGTCTGCCCTTTATTATATTTATTATTATGTTTATGTCTCTCCTTGTTGAGGCCTTTCATCATATCTACCATTAAAATATATTATATGAATTCCATTTTTTGATAATCTCCATGGGTTGTAAATGATCTTGTATATTCCTCATCTCCTCAAGTAATATTGCTTGAGTAGGCTACCTCCTTTGACCTCCTTTAGCTCTTCATAGAGATGGTATCCGTACAAGATTATTCTTTAAAAATTATTCTTACTACATTGAATAAGATATTAATAAAATTAAAAAAACCTAGTACTTTACTCTGATACCAATATGGGGTAAGGGATCTTAAGATCCTATATCCTTAAATAGTTAAAATTGGCTTTCAAGATTGTATCCCTTTGTTCTAATTATATTTTTTAAGTTTGTAATATGATGAACTAATTTAACTTTTGGAATTATCAAAATTTCCAAACACATTCATTCACATGTTGTAAAAATTTATCATATCCATTTAGAAATTTATTCAACCCTAAAATTGTAAGAAAACATAAAACATGGGTTTTTAAGCCTTAGAATTAGGATTGTAGATTGGGGTTTTGAGAAAAATTTATTTTAATAGGTCAAAAAAATCTAAAAAAACCTTAAAAAATAAAAAAAACATACTATCATATCATTCTTTAAAGTTTCATAAAATGTGGAGGGTTAAATTTTAGGATATATGGGATTTTGTGTTCAAAATCATAGTATGCCTATACAAAGGCTG
The DNA here is from genome assembly GCA_037957365.1 of Torreya grandis. Lineage (NCBI taxonomy): Eukaryota > Viridiplantae > Streptophyta > Pinopsida > Cupressales > Taxaceae > Torreya > Torreya grandis. The sequence goes on from JARHVA010004523.1 coordinate 1,341,360, forward strand.
AGAGCATTCAAAAATAAAAAATTTGAGTTTGGTAAATTGTTTACCAAATACTTATCTTATAGGTGGTATTAAAAACCATTATTTACCCTTACATATAGTTTTATAATTTTAAAATTTCTAAAAAGTGAATAAAATAATGTTTGGTTGACTGTACCTACAATTTTTCTTAACTGTAACAAAATTGTACTGTCTTGTCAAATATACAACATGAAAAAAATTATCAAAAAGAAAATAAATATAGTTTTAATTAAAATTGCATTAATTTAAATGTTTATAGTTTATCCAAAATAATAATCATGTTTTATTTATTCATATATCTTCAAAAAATGATACACAACATTCTGCAGACTGTCTCCAACCTCTCCAACAACTTACAACTTCAGATTTTATCCTTTCTTTATTAATTTACTTAGATAATCCTGTGATGTTTTTAAATTTATTAAAATCTTTTTATATGTCTAAAATTATTTACTTCTTTTTTTCATAAGCCAAATACCTCTCAACAACTTATGACTTATCTAAACATGGCTAATTTAGTCATATACCTATGTTGCACATACCTTGATTGAGACAAAGACATGTTTACAGTGAGTCAAAGTTTCTAAAAAAATTAAATTTTTTTTTATACCCTTACCTATTACCATAGGATATGTCCTTCATAACATTTCAAAAACTTCAATATTCTTACTAGCAAATTTAGATTTTTGAATTTTTAGTTATGGTAAGGAACCCACAAACCACAAAAAAATACATAGAAATGAAAATTTAAGCCTATAAAAGGATTATTATTGAACATTAATGAATTTTTAGACCTTATAAGACTATAAAAAATATATTTTTACTACTTATTTACATGCACATTATTATTCATTTAAGGGTCTAATGTCTGCGGCATAGGTGGAATCATGTGTTAATATAAGCCATATTGGTGGCACCTAAAAAGTAGATTCTAGATAGATAAAGTAGGTGGATAAATAAGATCCTGACTCAGTTACTTAGTAGTCTATGGAATGCCTTTGAATTGGTCATTCTAATGAGTTGGTCTAGGATTGACACTATTTTTTAGATAACATCTTGGCCTGGAAGAGCATGCCCTAATTGGAAAGTTTACGAGTAAGTGGCTAGAAATAGGAAAGGTTGAACCCTGGGTTAAGAATCATTAGGAGCCCTAAATTGAATAAATATTTTTTCAAAAAGGATTATTCATTACTATTTTATATTTTTTGGAGGCAATGGAAAAGATAATAAATAATCATTTCTTGTCTTTAGGAGGCATTGGTCTTTAGCTTCAGTAATGGCAACCCAACATTGACATTATTTTAGCTCAGAAATGAAGATTCCCTAAGTGGATATGATTTAATGTGATTCCTATAAAATATTGGGGATAATAATATCTTAAATATCTAGGTAATTTTTTTGGGGATTTCATTTAGATTACTCATATTTTAAAAGAAGGTGTAACTTCCTTTCCAAGGGTTACATTTTCTTGGGATCTTGATTCAGATATTCATGAAAGTATCCTTATCAAAATGCAAGGTAGATATTGGAATCAACCCATTTATATCAATAATATTAATATTATATGTCTTAAGTTAAGGAATCTGAGTCATACTAAGATTTTTTTTTAAAACTTTTTCTCTACGTTTAGCCTCCAAGTGGTATCAAAGAATCAGGTTTGGAATTTGACCTTTGGATCCTCTAGATCTTTCTTTCAGTATAAAAATGGAAATATTTTGGTCCATCAAAATTAAAATAAGGAGGCTCATATCAAGAATCAAAATGAATTTTTATTGGATTAAAATTCAAAATTTTTGGAAATAGAGGTGTTTTGTGATAAAGGGATGAAGAAGGAGGACTAGATATGGAAACAAATGGGGATCCTCAATAGTCATAATCTTAATATTGCAAAAATATAGGTCTTGTTTAAGAAAATTGGATAAAGGGGAAGACTTGTCTCCTTATTTAATGCTAAAATATTGTTAATTTGTTTTATAATAGTCATAATTAATCAAGTCTATTCTTTTTTGTTCACTTGTAGTAGGCCTAGGATGTAGTTTCCTCTAAAAATATTATAGAAAACGAACCTAAGAAAGGTTATAGTCTAGTTGATCCTGAGAGAAACTTGAAAGTGGAAGAATAATATTCGAAGGAGGATCTAAACTCGAATGAAACTTTGAGGATTTCCTATTCTTACACTTATCTTCTTTGACCAAATTTGGGTCTACATAGGAAGAGATGTCAAAAACCAGCCAAGGTGTGTGTGGCAGGAGAAGTCTCCGATGGTAGACAAGGAACTTTACCAAAATTATTTAAACTTGTAAGTCAGGGAGGGGGTGGAATTACCCTTTCCAAAATTATGAATCCCATACCCTAAAATGTTATGGGTTTGAATGCCCCTAACAATAGAAGCTTGGTGAACCATCCCTTTTATAATTTTCCTCTGGATCTTTTTTTATAGATTTAAGAGTTAAAGTTAAATATGGCATAAGCTTTACGTATAATGTATCTATTGGATTAGATAGAGTATCTCCTTTGTTTAATATTATAATACCTCATATTATTTTTAAATTATCTTGTCTCTAGCCATAGTTTATGTGGATATTAAAGGTTCTGGCTCTAACTAGCAACTTTATCAAATTTTATGTTTTTCGTCTGATATGAATTTTATAATGTTTAATGTGTATGGTATAAATGATTATGTGCATAATATTATTTTATGTAGTGGGTTGTATAATGTTATAACATATTTTCCTATCTAAAAGGTGGTTTTTGTTGGTGATTTCAATGCCCTTCTTTCCACTTTAGAGAAACTAGGTGGGTCTATGTGAGTGGCCACTTTAAATTTGATTTCTATAAATTTATCTCTAATAATGAATTGATTCATATAAGGCCTAATAAAGATCGATTTAATTGGAATAATAAATTTTTTAGTCTTAATAACATTGTGGAATGATTGGATTAATTTTTATTTTTCCTCAGTTTGGTTCTCATAGAATTAAATATGAAAAAGCACTATTTTTCCTGTCTCTACATTAGATCATTTCCCCATGGACCTAAAAATTTATGTGGGTAGCCTTTTGATGATCTACCCTTTTAAATTTTAAAATATGTGAATCTATGATATGTCTCTACCAAATTTAATGAATATTTGGTCGAATAATAACCCTATTGTGTCAGGTTTGTAGTTGATTAGGATGGTTAATAAATTCCATTTTATAAAACAAATTCTAGAGAAGGCTCAAGTGGAGGTTGAGTTAGATAATTTGAATATGGTGGTTTGTAGTGTAGGGATGGATATTACCTCATATAATCATCTAATTTTTGATTATGAAGAACTTTTATTATAGGAAATAAATTATTGGAAGAAGAAATCAAGAGATTTTGGCTCAAAGAAGTGATTGTAAATCTACCTTCTTTCATAATTCGATCGGATCTAAGTGAAGTGTGTCTTGAATTTCATGTATAAAATTTAGTGTAGGAGTAATGCTTGATTTTAAATTAGATATTCATAAGGATACTATAAATTTATTTTAGAATCTACTAATAGGGGAAGTGGATTTTGATCTCTTTGCTCAAAAAAATAATATGGTTGTCATCCATAGGTTGGTGACCCTGAGAAAAATGATAATATTATTTCATCCTTCAAATTGGAGGAAGTGCCAATGGTGGTCTTCTCTATGGGTAAGATAAAGCTCTGAGCCCTAATGGGTTCCCTATCAATTTCTTTCAGTGTTTCTAGGAGATGATATGAGTCGATGTTTTGAATGTGGTGGAAGAGTGATAGAAAATAAAAAAAGGTTTCCCCAGATCTCAATGTTGATTTCATATATTTATTTCCAAAAATTGAATCTTAGGTAACTTTTGGTTATTTATATCCCATGTCCCTTTGTAATACTATTTGTAAGATTATCTCCAAATATATAGCTATTAGTCTCAGGCCCTTAATGGATGCCTTGATTTTGGATGAGTAAAAAGAGATTGTACCAGGGAGGAATATTCAATAAGTTATTAGCATTTTCTATGAAATGATTAATTCAATTTCTTAATCTCATTGGAAAGCTATGATGTCTAACCTTGATATTAGCAAAACATATGATCGAGTAAATTGGTGTTTCCTAATAAAGGTATTAGATAAATTTGGTTTTTGTAGGTGTAGTTATGATTGGGTTTTAATTGTGTGGTTGGTATAAAGTTTATAGTTTTGGTCAATACAAGTCTATATAGTTTTTCTGAGGTTTATTTGGGCCTTAGGCATGGGGCCCCTATCTCCCTTTGTCTTCATTCTCATGGCATAAGCTTCAGGGTGTGCCATGAAACAATCTAAGGAAGAGGTCCATTTGAGATTTATTAAAGTGTTGTATGGATTGGAAATCATTACTCATTATCACTTCATAGATGTTACCTTTAGTTTTGGGCAAGCCTTAATCAGTGAAGATCAATATTAATAATAATATACTCTCCAGTTATGAGGATACTTCGAATCAAATTTTGAATTTTATTTTTATATTGGTAAAGTTCCTACTAAATATCTTGGTGTTCCCTTATTTTCTAGTACATGGAAGGTATCTCATTGGGTTTGTTTGATTAACTCTTTTAAGATAGTCTAGATTCTTGGTAAGGAAAGTGGCTTTACCTTGCCAGTCACTTAATAAAATATGTTAATCAAAGATCCCTTAGAGTATGATGGGGGAAGATCATCATAAAATAGGGTGACATAGATGGAGGTGTTGGGTAATGATAGATAAATAGCTAGAACCTTGCATACAACACATTATATAGCACATGTTATATGCATTGTTTGAATTGTTATTACTAGTATATTCCTTATGTTATTTGTGTTTAGATAATTATTATGTATGGCTACTTATGTGTTATCTTAGTTTAATGCTTATGTGTAATTAATATTGTGTGATTAAATTTTGGTTATTAAACATATATTTAATGTATAATTTAGTATTATACTTATGTCATGTTATGAAATTCATGATTGAACATAAATTTGTGTGATTCAGTTACTACTTTATATATCCTAACCATCATATTTTGATGTAATATTTGTTGATTTGCCATTTTCAATTAAAATAAGATTATTGAATTTATAATAGTCATATTTCTATTAAGTCATTATAATTATTTATTTATATTAAGTGATTATTTATTATCTAGTCATAATATTATTAAATCATTAGAAAATATATAAATAGGAAAAAAACATCATTCATGGAATATGAAAAATAAAATAAATAAATAAATTATATTGTATTATAATTAGGAAATGAAATGAATTAGATAAAACAAAAGAGAAAACAGAAAGAGAAAATAATGTATAGTTTTTAGGAAATTTTAAAGAAAAATTCATTCCAAAAAAATAGGCATGTTTAAAAAGAAGGGTGATATGGAGAAGAAAAGGAGTAGAGAAGATAGTGGAGTGAAAAGAGGAGGATAAGAAGCAAGTGAAAATAGGAAATTTAGGATGGTGACAGGCATTTTGGCTAGATAGGTGAAGTTATTAAAATTTTGTATGGTATGTGTGCTTTAACATCTAAAACCAATGATGTATATCTAAGCAAAAACCAAGGATTATTGGACTATGTATATAGATAATAAACACAACGATCTATATGTATTGGATTTATAAAATTTAGGAGAGTATATACATGAATCACATATAAGAATTCATCAAATAAATTAAAAACAAACTTATAACGAACTGTAGGAATAGATTCTATACAAAACTTGTAGGGAAGTGTTGTACACTTTAGTGGATACATACCCTGAGTAAATTAGGAAATAGACAAATTTACCTATAGATATACCCTATATATAAATAATTTGAAGTCTGTTAGAATGAAAATTACATGATATTGCATGTATCTAAATATTTTCTAGATGACATAATTTGAATAGAGATTGATTTTTATTATAGAAACTATATTGTTATTATCATTCAGATGTTTATCTAAAACTCTATGTGCATATATCTAAAAAACATGTCTAGTGTTTAGTTTAATAAAAATTATTTTGACCCATTTGAAAGGATGAATGAATACAATTTCATCAACAACCATTGTAATTTCTAAATGATCATATAATTACGTAATTTAGTACAATGATATAAACATCTTGTAATTACTCTAAAAAAATGAAGTGCCTACATATATTTGTTTTGTTGTTCATTTCCTTAAATGGCAATGATGTTTTTTATACATTTAAATTTTGGTAAACACCTAGTCAATAACAAAAAACCATCTCTTTCCATGAGACATGTCTACCAGTCCGAATTCAGTTACCAACTTCTCACTATGGCAACAAAGGAATAATTCTTTTCGTACTCCACATCATTTGATACATATCTTGAATTTGAAAAATATAAATTTGATAGCTTTGCATAGATATCTGGTGCTTATGTACATCAATCAATCTCCTTAACTTTTGAACATCATCCCACTTCTACGTAGATGTTAGATAAAAGAACATAACGAACATATATGAAATTATGTATATTCTTATTCAGTCTACTCTATCTTACTAACAAAATAAAAGATAATGTTAATATTTAAACTTATGGTACTTTTGTTACATTTCAATTATAACTAAATATGTGGATTATCATATAAATAATTATCAATGAACATATAATTTATATATGGGTTTATATCAATAGTAATTGGCCAGTAATGTAATGTGGACAATAAGATCTACTTTATGTTTACAGATTTTAATTTATATATTCATATTTAATTATATGCTATTGATTCCACTTACTATGATTAGTAATAGTAATTTGATAATTGTTAGGAATGCAATTTATTATGAAATCATGAAATTACATGAGAACTAACATGGAAATTAATAAAAGAACCTCAATATAATCTATAGGTTTGGGGAATTGTGTACGCTTAGCTTAGATAAATAAAAATAACTATTTGACATTATATATATATATATATATATATATATATATATATATATATATATATATATATATAATGAACATCAACTTATTTAAACAACAAACTGAGTAAATGGTATTGACTTACATAGTAAACTGAAAACAAATATATTTCTTAGTTATTATTTGAACAAAGAATGACATATCAAAACAATGATATATGTATAAATGAACTAAGGTTATAATATATAATTATGTATAATTGGTTATTCAAACAAGGAGAATATATGAATATTTATAATTGACATTCAATAGTGAATAAATATTAAAGATCTAATATTGTTTTAATTATGTGAATCTTTGATGGAAGTTTTACTTAAGAAAGATTAGAGTAAGGATATAAACAATCTAATTATTATAACACTAGATCAAATTATCTTTACACATGTGATAAATATGCTCCCTTTGAGTCAATCATAATGCTCATAGGGTTTGGTTATGGTCCTTGCCTTACCAGGGTGTGCTTGCAGGTTCTAACAGTACTCTAATGGTGGTCATGAGATCAAACATCATGATATTATATCCGTACCTTTACATAATCATGTCTGTAAAGTCTTTGATTTGGTACATTACACTTGTGTGGCTTTGATATGGTATTTCCAGGCATCCTTGTTGCATTATGCTAATCATTGTTCAAAATATGACTGTTGCCTTTGAATTTGGATCAAAGTACATATCTTAAAATTAGCATCCATGTTCTTAGAATTTGATGTTTTTATGAACACCTTTGATAGGTGCATTACTATCAATTTTATACTCATCTTCATTACTTTTTGCTATTTTAAAATTGGTGTATGCGTGCTTGTCATTTGACATCAGTGTGAACATCTTTTATAGGTGCATGACTAACAATTTTAAACTCATCTTTAGAACTCTATGATATGTTAAAATTGACATTATTGTGACCATAATTTGGTTTCTATGTGAACATATTTTATGGGTACATAACCATCAATTTTAAACACTTTAGTTGGGCTCTTTATTGTCTTAAAATTGACATGCTCATGACCATCATTAGACATCAGCATGAATGTCATTGACTAGTGCATGAGTATCAATTTCAAACATGTTGATGGGGTTATCTATTGAGATTGTCACTTGTAATTCCCATGTTCATCCTATTTATTGTGTGTACCACATGGTGCCTTCTCATTGCTTTTGTACTTTTTTAACAGGCTCTTATACATTGTTTGATCTTTGTATTGGGATCCTATGATAGTGAAAATTATTAACCCCAAAGAGATTCATAAAACCTTTGAAAATTCAATGTTGCATGAATCATTTGATCATTTATATAAGGCTCACATAAACTATAGATCTCGTTAACATGTTTGAGCTTTAACAGTTTGGTCAGGGTTTGACTTTTCAATACTTGTCATGATCCATTAGATCAATCTCATATGATCAAATTAAAATCACTGAATTAATATCTAAGAGTTGTACTACCATTGGCTAGTCAAACATATTTCACTGAGAAGGTGATAGTTATTATCCTTTCACTCATCCTAGTCTTTGTTGAATTCATGACTAGGTTCACGTCATTTGATCAATCTCATCTGAGTGAATGTAGATCATTGATACTACAACTAAGAATGAAGGTTAAGCTCAAGAGAATATATAAAGGACTTAGGATAAAATATTTAAGCTAGGTTATAAACATATTAAAGGATACCCCATGAATTAAAATAGACCAAGGCATTAAGTCTTTGGACCAAGGTTAGAAACCTAAAATAAAAGGACTCCGTGCATAATAAAAACATAGTGTAATGTCTTAGCCTAAGGATTTTATCATATTAATAGATATGATAAACATTAGGATAAGACTTTAAATTAAGCCTTATAACAAAGGGACCATACAACTGTTTAGAGGAAGCTAGTACTTTTAGCCTAAGGTTTTGTTGTGTTGAAAAACATGACCAGGCCTTAGGATAAAAATTAAAATAAGTCCATGGTTCAAAATGAATTGGGTCCATGTTTAAGCCTTGTCTAATGTTTAACATAGGTCCCATTTTGAATTAGTTTTATGAGAAATGTATATTTCATAAATTTTTAAATAACATAGGAGTATAAATTAGGGAAAAGAATTCTACATTTTCTCAGCAGCATGCCCTTAAAATTAATCATCAATCCCCCAAGAGGGGACCCCTACCTTACTATAGGTGAATTTGATTAAATGGTGAAATGTCAAATTGATAGATGGTAATATTTTAGAGAGAGATATAATTGCTACAGTATGATAATGTCAAATTATTAGTGGTTTTGAGAGATAAAAAAGATAAAAAGATAAAAAAATATTATTATTCAATAAGCCAAAAAAAAATGTGCCACTTCTAATGTAACTCAAACATTTTCCAATCCACTACTACTAAAATTTATTGATGAGAAATAATTTTTAGGACTAGTGTTGGATGGTTATGATGTTTCACCTTCTAACAACAATGAGGTTAATTCATATTTTTTGAGGAAAATTTAATGCAAGTTTAATATCAAGAAAGAATTTTTTATTAATTTTATTATTAAGAGTTTTTAGGGTGAATAAATAGGCTTTTGATTGAATATATTGGGTGCATATCATGTTCCTAATCAACTTATGATAATCTATATCAAATAACCATTTTATCGTAAGACAATCCCCTCTACAGTGAAGGATGATGTAGATATTAACAATTTACATGCATTTAATGTACTTAATAACACCCTTATGTACCATACAAGTAAATTTTCCCATACTTATGCTTATGAGAGTGGAAATGAAGATGGTCCAACTAACACTGCTACTCGACCACATTAAAATAGATCTTGTGGTTCTCTATGCACTAGAACATAAATTAGATAAGGAGAAGGATTTGTTATAAACTAATTTGGTGGTGTTTATAATTGGATAGATGATATGGTTTTGACCCTTGTTGTGAAAAACACAATGGATAACTATATAGGGCATGATCAAAGATGATAATTTAAAAGAACTCATAGTATGCATGAAAATGACAATGTCAAAACCGTAGGCCATGAATAAAAGATTGAGCATCTTCTTAGAGATTGATGGTAAAAGGGTAATTATACACATTATGTCCAATGGTATGTAGATAAAAATACATAATCCATTAGATCAAGACTAAATGGAGCACATTCATTCAGGAAAGGAAGATCCAACAATGCAAGATGAAAGTGGACTTTTGACCAAATATAGAACAAATATGAAGATGAAAAGTGTCACAATCATAAGGAGTATCATAAGACAAATAATGGAATTTGATCCCTCACATCAAGATCAACAAACTAGATTGATTTGTGTAAGGAAATATGATGGTATGAGGCAAAAAGGATTTTTAGAAGGGAAACCATCACTTTTAAAAATTAATGAGCTAGATGTCATGATGACACCACATAAGCAAGAAACAATATATTTTAATATTTTTTGGACCCATGAAAGGAAAAGGAATAAATGATCAATCCAAAAAAAATCTAAGGCATGAAAATCATAATTTGTACTCGCTACCACCATTAGAGCTCTGCATAAACCTTTAAAAAATACCTATCAAGTATGAGAGCCCTAATTCAACCTTGAAGTCATTGTAATCAATCAAAGGAGAGTTGGATTGTTAACTGTTTAAGGATAATTAATTTTGGGATCTGAATTGTTGTTCACTAGTGGGTAATTTGTTGAAATGCACAACCATGGCAACTTGAAGAGGTGTTTCTAAGGAGGATGTGGAAATTTAATTGACGTGAGATTACATTATATAATATATGTTTTTAGTATATATTTTAAATAAATATTATATAATATTATATATAAATATCAATTTATTATATTAAATATATTACTTATCTTCAATTCAACTTGATTACTCCCAAGGTGCATTTACATTAAAAAATAGGCTAGAGTCCCCAATGAATTTGAAATTCAAATTTACTTTACAAAATAGGGTCCGTATATTTTTTAGACATTTTTAAGAGTAACAAAAACCACAAACATGTTTAACTAGATATATTCCTATTCCTACATATTCTTAGTTTTTTAACATACACTGTAGAGCACTAATAGATCACGATAGAGTAGGTTGTAGAGTGTTTGAGGAGTTCAACATACATGTTATTATCATTTCTGCAAATCCTTATTCTTAGGTATTTAATCTTAATAGTGTTCAATATATTTTTTAGTCTATCTAAAATGTGTGATTTATTTGTGTTAACTTGTCCCTTTTATTAATGTTTATCACTTTATGTTATGAAATTACTAAGATTTGGATAGCTTACATGGATTATTGTAATATTTTTGGCCCTGTTGGAGCCTACCCATCTATGACGTCAGTGAGCCTTTTGTTGAAAGAGTACGCACATGAATATTATTTGGGAAAATAGGGTTTTCAAATTGTAACACTAAAATATTGTAAAATATTAAAATAAATATAATTCCAAATACTCTACTTGTGCATACTTTAATCAATTTTTAATAAAAAATAGTACAATTTTTAAGAATGTATGTTGAACTTAGGGAGGCTCGGGGTTGGCCTAGGTAACAATGAGCCCTACTATAAAGCCCAATACAAAAATAAAAGAGTTCAAAGTAGTCAAGTGGGTGTATAAGATAAAAAAGGGTATAATCCACTAGTTGTAACTAAATATGGGTAGACTCCTTATTTGATTTAAATTCTATGGGAAATAGTCATAAAATAGTTACTTTGCACCTTTTTTTATCATCTGGTGAAAACTAATCAATTTCATAGATTTAGAAAATAAACCATGTAGTTCAAATTTACTTTATTATAAAAGAATTAGCATGAATAGTTACTGAAAATTCATCTCAATTATGCATAAAGTGGTTAGCCTATACAATCCAAAAAAAATGTTAGACCCATCTATCATAATAGAAAACCTAAGATAATATAATAGGTTGTCTCCCATAGGTTTATACTATGCCATTTACTAGAATAATTTACTATACCCCCACCTATAATTAGGATTTGAAATTTTGGAGCTGGGTAAATGAAATAGTTCAGTTCAGAAGCCAACTTACTATTGATGAATTTGTGTGTACTCCTAAAGTCAATAAATATATTTGAATTAAATTTATTGAGAAAACTAACCACCTTAATATTTGGAGGAGTTTTAGTACCTAAAAGTGCATGACAAGAAATAGTAGCTTGATAATATTCAAATTCATCCTCAGTTCCTTCCAAACTACTGATGTGTGTTTGTGTCAAGAATGTAATGTGAATAATAGAATAAAATTTATTATATTATAGGGATAATAGGAATATGGTAGTGACACCTTGGGGTTTCACTTATTTTTTTTGGAGAGATTATCTCGTTACAACTTACCACCTTATAGTCTAAAAGCAGACCCTGCTATAGGGACACTGAGAATATGGTAGTGACACAATTGAATTGAATTTGTTATGATGTAAATTACTTTGTATTTTTTAATAAAATATTAAAATCTTAAACAAACAAATGGATATACAAAATGAGCATTAATCTAAAGTGATTAATGTTAAAAAAAATTCCAAAAGGAGGGAGTAAGGTAGGGAAGAAAAAATATTTCCCTTACAACAACAAAGACCAATAGATCTGCTTTGATTGCTATTAACAACATGGATATCATTCAGTTCAGATTAGACTACTCATATATAATTCATATCTAGACTAACATTAGAATGATCTAAGAGTGTGGGATGCCTGTATCTAGACCAGACTTTAGTTGTGAAGCTAGATCCTCTGAATATGTAAATTTAGGATCAATTCCTAAACCTATTAGATGTTGGGATAAAAAGAGCAAGTAATAAACTGAAATGATTCTTCAAACATAACAAGATCCTTGAAATTTGAAAATATGCAAGACCTTATTAATTTAATGTCTTAACTGTCAACATATTTTTTGAGTGCCTTAAGTAGTTATAGGTGAAGATTTCATGGAATTGATTATTCTATTGAGTTTATATCCTTTAGGTCTCCCCCAAAGTCCACAACTTAATGCATTCCTTTTAGAATATTATCTTTTGTACACGTTCACCATTAGTTCATTATGAAAAATAACCTCTCCTATATAGACCACTATGCATGATGTGATGTCCTTTGTATGGACTATGACAGGTTATAAAGATGATTTATGAATTTTCACAATAAACAAACTACCCATGAATTGATCTATATGTGATGATATTTTAACAATATCATTACCTTGCTTGAAAGTCTCTAACCTTGAAGTATACATTAAGCATGGCTCAGCCACTTGATTGTAGAAATGCTCTTGAACCTAGTTGTAGATGTACATTTGTGTTTCTTTATCCCTATTTAAACATCACATGTATATGACATAATGCCCTAGCTCAAATATATAACTCTAGGTAGTTGGTTTTTATAAAGACTATGTTTGTTTTTGAAATACTATTATATTTATATTATTAGTTAGACATAGGTTTAAATTCTAAGCATATACATGTAATACATAGGTCTTTTATATATTTTGATTAATATGAAGCCGAATTTGATTTGATGATGGGATAGATCGACCTAGCAATTTTGAGTACTTTTGATTATAAAGTTTGTTTATGGATTATCATATATTTATGTTGACTATGAACATTTGTCATTCAAACTAGTGAAAATATTTGTGTATGAACAAATATTATTTGTCAATCAAAATAGTGAAATATATGGACTGTGTAAATATGCTTGTAATTAAAAACCATGGAAACTTATGTCTAGATAATGCATGTAATTATTACACAAAATTGTGTAGACATTTGTATATGAAATAGGTTCATTTTCTTTATAAAAATGTGAGAACATATATCTATGTATGCATTATGTGTAATTTGTTAATCAAACAATGAGGATACATAAGGATTATGTGTATGTTTATATTCAAAGTAGTGAAGAAATATATTTTTAACTGAATGTATATACTTATAAATTTAGTGTGAAAGCTAAGTTTGTGTTTGATAGCTAGGTTAGGTCAAGGGTAAATATTGAACTATCTTAGAATGGGTATGGGAGGTGATTAAGTCTTATCTCAGCTTAGTATAGCAATCATTGTCATGAGATGACAATATAACCTAAGAGATATTCATTAACATATTTGGGAAAAGAATGTTAACATTGAATTGAATTAAACTAGGATCTTAGATATAGACTATATAGATAATGCAACTATAGTTGCTTATTGGGTTGGAGTATTTGGTTTGAACTCTAAATATAAATTGTTAATGTGTTTTGAAGCACATGAGTTTTTATATGGAAATAGTTGATAGAGTCAAACTTATAAATAGATATATGATATTGTATATATTTGAATAAATACTTAGACTGGTGTGAGGTCTAAATACATAAGTAAATTTTGAAAGTGTTTGTATGTTAAAACTAAATTTTGATATGATTTATTTAACACTTATAAAAACCTAGAGTATGTAAAAAGATCAGAATATTTATTTAAATAGTCTATTAACTATGATACTTTGTTTATTAATAATTCAGTAATATTAATACCTTGTGATGGATCATTAATATATTTTGTGAGTATAAAAGTTTTAAAGGTTGTTGGAATCATATGAAATTCTTGATTATAAAGTATACATGACTATTTATATTTATATACAATATTTATATATTGTTTGAGTATGTGTATGTAGTACATATTATGAATATATTTAGTATGTGAAAGTGAATGTGTGTGTGTGTGTATATATATATATATATGTATGTATGTATATATATATATATATATATATATATATATATATGTATATATATACACATACATATATATATATATATATACATATATATACACATACATATATATATATATACATATATATATATAGATACATATATATATATATATGTATATACATATATATATATATGTATATACATATATATATATATATATATGTATATACATATATATATATATATATATATATATATATATATATGTATATACATATATATATATATATATATATATATATGTATATACATATATATATACATATATATATATATGTATATATATATACATATATATATATATATATATATATATATATATATATATATATATACATATATATATATATATATATATATATATATATATATATATATATATATATATATATATATATATATATATATGAGGATGTAGGTAATCGTATACATATAAATCATATACTTTTACATTGGGATGTATGCCTATATTTATAGTATTATTGACAGTTACATTAAGCCATATAATCCTAAGGGATATGACACTATAAATATATAGATGCATCCTCCTAAAAAAATATAATAAGTTGTATAAATGAAAGATTATATTTCATGCGGGGTATGAATTTTGTTGTGAGATATTTGACTTTCTAACATTATTAATGTTGGTTGTTTGTAATTGAGTAATATGTACAAAAACATAATAGACTATGATATTGTTGTTTGTCATAGAGTGTACTACATTTGATTTTATTTATGAAAATTAGAAACATATAGTCTAAACATATATTATAATTGAATGGTATAAATTTTAATTGTTATTCTTATTTTTTATGTGATAAATAATATAGAGGAGATTCATTCATAAAATTGATGGACTAAATATATATATTTTGATTATTATTTTATTTATCATGTTTATACCTACCAATAGGAAGTAATTTGTATGAATCTATTGGATATATATACTAACTAAATCTTTAATTTTTGGTACTAATCAAGTAGTGATATATACTTCAATAGCTTACTTAGCATCACCAATGTCAGATGAAGGTAATCTGATCAAGTGGTGTGTATGAATTTGACTGATCATAGAGATCAATAACTATTAAAAACTTTGGCCAAGGTAATGTTTAGTTAAACATTACCATTTCATATGTAAGATTTACATGTTTATGTGATATCATGTTATAACACATTTATTTATGGTACACATCATGTTTTATAAATCTTACATCGCATGGGTACTACATTCTCTCTCAAGATTCCTGAACCATCACTATGTACCCGTCTATGAAGGGAGGGCCATTCCATGAATAGGGGATTGTGTGGGAAACTGATGGTTTGTGATTAGTGTGTAAAAATGCTTAGAAAACGATCTTCTTTCACATAATAGTACTTATTTGGAGACTACATTTTATATTATCAAAGATACTGGAGTTCATGAGACTCATGATTTGTGGAGCCTTGTATCTTATATTGTATTTGTTACTCATTATACATTAACATCAGTGGCTATATTATGGTACCAATCATGGGTATAAATATATAATTACTTTCTATATGGATTTATGTTTTGTATCATGTGTTGCCAGTGATCAATAACTAATAAGAGTTACATATTTATTAAATGGTTAACATTCTTATTATGTATACTAAGGTCACTAATTAGATTATCATGGTGTAATCTAATGAAATAATATGTGAAATATAATTTTTTTAAAATTATTAGGTTATTATAGTAAATCCTAGTGGTAGTTGTGCCTTTGGTAATTGTTCCTCCCAATTAATGGTCAGATCATATTTGTCCTAAGGTACCTTCTATGAGTTATCCACTCCTATAAAAGGATAAAGCTTTTCCAAATTTAGCATGCATGATATTCTAATCTCAAATAGAATCTTCAAGTCATAAGCATTAGCATAAAATTTTCTTAAGACCTTATAAGGTCCAATTTTATTCATGTTCAAGTTGTTGTATTCCCCCTTAAGGAATCTTTCATTTCTGGTATGGGAAAATAATAGATTACTTTATTTAAAATTCACTTATTTTATTCTCATTTCATAAGTTATATTATACCTATTTTAACTCAATTCCAAATATCTTTTTACTTATTCATGTAACTTTTTCATAGTCGTATCAAACACCTCACCTTTTACACTCCTTTTCTCCTACTTGCCTAAGTTTATTAGCTAATAAATCCCTCCAGTAAAGATTAAATATATATTTTAAATGGAACATAAATTTTACTTATATTTAGACAATCATTATATGTAAATTCCACTTGATCGAGTACTTAATCCCATTGATTAAGATGGTCATTTAAAACTTATTATATTCCCACTTAGGGAATCTTTCTTATCTAAAATCAGAAAGTACTAGATCACCTTCCTAAAATTAACATATTTTATTCTCATTTTATAATTTATATTATACTTACTGGAACTCAATTCCAAATGTTGTTTTATCTGTTCATGTAACTCTTGTACAACATAGCCAAACCCTCACCTTCTACACTTTTTTATCATGTTTGCCTAGTTTTACTAGGTCATAATGCCTACAGGATGCGTTAAATATAAAATTTGAAATGGGATATAACCTATAATTATATTTTTTTAATCATTATATGTAAATTATACTTGAGATGGTACTTGATATGATTGTTTATGATGGTCATTTTCAACATGTTATATTCCCCCTTGAGGAATCTTTAATTTTTTAAATGGGAATGTAGTAGACTGCCTTCTTAAAAATTTAATTATTTTCTTATGATATCATAAATTATCTTATAATTACTTGAACTTAGTTCTAAATGTCATTTTACCTTCTCATGCAACTCTTGCATAGCCATAGCAAATCCCTCACCTTCTACACTCCTTTTATCCTACTTGCCAAAGTTTATTACCTCATAAATGCCTCTTTCATGGATTAAATATATGATATGAAATGTTATATAACTTGTACTTCTATTTAGATAATCATTATATGTAAATTCTCTTGGAGCTAATACTTGATCCCATTTTTTGGATGGTCACTTAGCAAACTTGTGAGGATGCTTCCAAGACTCTTATTGACCACTTTAGTTTGACCATGAATATAAGTATGGTAAGATGACACAAAGATTAAAGTGGTCCCCAACTTGAAGTATTCCTCCAAAAATGGCCATCAAACTTTGTATCCCTATTATTAATAGTTATTCTAGGAAGCCATTGCAATATCATTACTTATTTAAAGAATAAGTTTGTAATATTAGTTTCATCACTTATTTTTGTACAATGTATGAAATATGCCATATTATAAAATATATAAACCACAACAAATATAGATTCATTACCATTTTGTGTCTTTGATAGCTAGATCAAAAAATTCCATATTCACTGAATTCCATAGACTACTAGGAATAGGTAATGGTTTGTATAGGCCTGAATTTTGAATTTGTCCTTTATCATACTGATATATTCTACAAATTTATACAAAAATTTTCACATCATCTTCAATTCATATCCAATAATAGTGTGCAGTTAATTGAGCAAGTGTTTTTATTTACCCATTGTGTCATACTAAGTTGCAACTATGTTTCTCTTTTATTATATTTTCTCTCATTGACCCTCGTTGTATGCATAGTTGACTTCCATTAAATAAAAAACTCTATTGAAGCATATATTCCATCTATGGACTTTTATCTCTATTTACTAGATTATCACATGCTTCTTAGGCCTCCATGAAATTAGGATCTTCTTTGTATAAATATTTTAGTTAATTAAAACCCAACATATTCACTTAGAATTCTTGTATAATCTGACTTCTCCTACATAATGCATCTACAAATTTTTTATATCATCCTCTTTCATGCTTGATAACAGAATAAAAAATTTAAAAAAATTCACCATTTCTTGTCTTTGACTTAGTTTAGTTTGACTAATAAAGAATTGTAAGGCATGATTGTCTATATATATAAAAAATCATTGGTTAATAGATAGTGTCTCCATTTCTTGAAGGATTTGAAAAAAAAATAGAATTATTGGTCATATGCTAAATATTTATTCTTCACTTTAGATTTTTATGGAAGTTGGTAATTAGTTTTCCCTCTTAGATTAAAATAACTCCTATGGTACTCCAAGTAGCATCACACTCTACTTGGAAAATATTATTAAAATTAGGCAAAACTAATATTGACTGCTCTACGATCATTTTATTTAGAAATTGAAAACTTATCTTAGCTACCTCATTCCAATGAAATTGGCTTTCATTTCCTTTGATAATTTCCAGTATTTGAACACAAATATGATTAAAATTCCTTATAATCTTTTTATAAAAACTATCCAAGCCATGAAAAGTTCTTACCTCAAATACAATCCTTGTAGTAGGTCATTATACTATGGATTTGACCTTGTATTTATCCATCTTCAAGCCATTTTTGGAAATTAAAAATCCCAAGTAGACAAAATTTATCTTCACGAAGGTACTCTTTTTGAGATTAATTAGTAACTTTTCTTCTTGTATATTCTTAAGACCATTTTAATATGTTTTGATAGGATTTAATATTTAATAACATTACTAATTGTTATATAGGTTTAATTACTATAAACCTGTTATAGCACATTTATTGGTTTGTTATTATCGATACATTTATTCCTATAATATATTTATTACTGGTGTCTATTCCATGTTATTAGATCCTATTTTCTAAGAGGTTATTGTGCCACCTCCATGGATATATAATAGCCTTTGTTTTGTATCAAATATATATGAAAACATAATATAACTACTATATAAAATTTGTATTTAGCTCTCCAATTTGAAAACCATATGGTATCAAAGTGGTTTATAATCCTATGTGTGATGGAAGAGTAATGCCTCTTTAAGGGGTAGTTGTATTGTTGCTCTACCCTGTGAATGAAAAACTAGTATAACAAAACCCATCATATAGTGTAGAAGTCACATGAGAAATGCAACAGAATCAATGACCAAAAAATGTTAGGTGATAGGATAAAGTGCAATGTTAGAAAAATTGCATGAGATGTTTATGAAACATATAGTTACCTAAAATCAGAGTGTCACCTAGGGAGGTACACATGGTAGCCTACAACCTATGATGTAGAAGAAGAGTCCATTGAATTTGATGTGGGATGTAACCTTAGCACTGAGGAAGTGTTGAAATGGCTTTCCATTTGCCTGATTGGTGACCTTTTAACTTCAATAAAATTAGAAGTTCATAGCGTGGATGGAAATAGGGGCTATCCTCAATGAAACATAATCTTACTTTCTAACTTATGTTTTATATATGAAATTATCTACATATTTAAATGGTTCATAACTCCATCTCTACGCATACATATTTTATATCAAATAGTTAAGACTTACGTTGCAAATATTTGTTTATCCTTTATAGATTCCATTTCATACTCGTAAATTCTATTCTCAGTGACATAGATTTTTCCATGATTACATCTTGGTTTCCAAGTTGGATTTTTAGGTATTTATTTACTTTTAGTCGATGATATTTTAATTTTTAAAGTTTTTGTTTAATATTATGTGTAATAAAAAGTAATACTTTTTGTCATTGGTTAAAATGCATGATATTTAGCTGAGAGTCATTATTTTAAATAGTCACTTTAAAGTGGCATTAAGTCTAATGTTTAGTTTGGTATTTGTTAAATTCTGATTCATGATAATAAATATTATTTGTCATACAAGTTATGATCAAATAAATTTAGAGTCACAATTTTGTTAGTAGTATGTCATTCGAATATTTAAAAGGTAATATAGTTTGAGCTGTCAACTGTAAATGTCGTCAAAAGAGTCAAGTCATAAAAAGTATCAATATTCAAATGACAAACTACTAATAAAATTTTTATTTGTCAATTGTAAATGTCATCAAAAGAGTGAAGTCAAAAAAAGTATCAATATTTTGTTTTCAATCCATTTTTTATATTATCAAAGTCAAAAACCTCATATATAGATGAATTATCAGGTGAGCCCAAAATCCTAAGTCGTATGTGCCAGTGAGAGAGTTGTGTCCTAAAAAATGACATGCATATCAGCTTTAAAGCTATATTTACCGAGTAAAGAATTTTCATTTACTAAAGGCTGGAGTATACATGAAGGTTGGAGGACAATTGTCTTCCTCTTGTGAGTCACCTAAGATGGGGTCACATCATTACTATGGTGACATTTTTTAGTGTGTTTATTTTATGTTGTGAGATGTCTAATCTTATTGTGCAGTGTGGTTTTTAATAAAATTATTGAGCATTAATTTTTAGTTTGGTACCTCCTAATGAAGAAAATTATGGGGAATGAAAATACTAAAGTAGCACTTGGTTTTTGGAAAAGGGTTTGTGGAAATTTGAGAAACCACCAAAGTGTATAAAATAGTTTAGATCTCTTGTCAGCTCCAAGTTCATGGTCAACCTACAATAGAAAACCATATGGGTCTGTGTTAATCTAAGAAACCACCGAAAGTATTAGTAGAGAGATGTACTCTTGTCACTTCTAGGTTCATGATAATCCTACAAGGAAAAGCCAAGGTACCACCAAGACCATGTATCCACAAAGATGGCATGCCACTTCAGAAAGTGAGCAGGCTACACAGAGAGTGTATAATGTTTTTACCATGTTTAAATTAATGGGGTGCTACGAATATATCATGTTAAGGGTTCGAATGTTAGGATTTAATATTTAATAACGTTATTGATTGTTATATAGGTTTAATTATTTTAAACCTATTATAGCACGTTAGTTGGTTTGGTATTATCGAGAAATATAGGTAATGTTTTTATTACATGTGACTATTTCAAGTTATTGGATCCTTTGTTTTAGGAGGTTGTTGTGCTACCTCCAGGTATATATAATAGTCTTTGTTTTGAATCAAATATAGATATGAAAATATAATTATTATGTAAAATTTGTATTCGGCTCTCCAATTTGCCAACATGTTTAAGATGTTATTCTTTTGACTTATTGTAATGGATGAAATGGTAACACACATCCAAGTATAAGGAATTTAGTGTTAGAATTGAATTTAAAAAATCATTTGATAAGATTTAATGACCCTTAATACTTATCATGTTACAAGCCTTGGGTTTTAGTCCTAGATATGTTCACTCTAACCATAATCTCTTTCAATATGTTTTTGATTTACTCACTATCAATGGACATCAATATGAGAATAATTAATTATTTCATTACATTAGGCAAGGATTCCCATTATTGATCTTGTATGACCTTTTTGAAAAATGTTTTTAATATATGTCTGGAGACTATGCCTCTAGAAGGTTGGTTATTATATGGAATTATCTTACCCCACCCACCACCAGACCAACTTCTTAATGGAGACTTTAATTAAGATTCTTTACTTAGTATTTTGGAGGAGGAAATGGTCATCGAGAAAAATAAAGTTGTTAATTTTATATATTTTGTTACATTTTTTTTAAAAAAACAATAAATAAAACTTAAAAAACTAATGCAACTAAGATAATGGTACTCAATGTCTTTTAAGCGTATCACAATTTGATTATATTTTACATCTTGAATCTACATATATATAATTTCACTCAAAATTTAATTTCAATATAAATATTTCAAAGAGAATAAATAGGCATATAAATAGAAGAATGACCTTAGTAAAAATAAATTGAAAACAAATGGTGACCTGTCAATTCATTATTTAAGAAGAGTTTTAGCTTTAAAATAGAAATTCACAAATTAAAATATTCTTTATAAAACTAAATCTACATTCATTTTTTCTTTATTGACATGATTTAATAAAAATAAAACTAGCATTAATATTAAGAAAATTAACATTAATATATATTAATTACATGTTTTATATGTTATAAATTCCTATCATATGCTTCAATATTAATATATATTTTTTAATCAAAATTATTATATTAATTTTTTAAGTGTTCTTTGTAAACTCATAAAGAATATTTATATTTATTATGAAAATCATTATCTTCATATTTATTTTTATTTTTCAAATATTACTAGTATTAATATCTATTATTTACATGTTTCTATCAATCTTAATCACATATATCAATAATAATATATTTTTTTAATCAAAATTATTGCACTAAATTTTTATAGTGCTCTCACAAAGAGTATTTGTACATGATATCCTAGAGATCACTATCCCCCTTCAAATAAAATTCAAAATGAGGTCATACAAGAGAATTAATTTTTAAAAAGGTATACATGTAGTCAAAAGTTGAGTGTAAATTATTTGGGGGAATTGGAATTCAATTGATGTGTTCATTATGTCTTGATATTTGTAAGTGGTTCTTTTTTTACTATATTTTATAGAGGGTACCTTTGAAGACCTATGGGGAGCAATGGCACTTGAAGAGTCAACTACCAATGGCAAGGGAGACTCAAACATGGGACCTACTAGGTAAATTCCACCTTCTTTGTTGTTGAGTCACCACCAAAAGGGCGATGTGGTCATTATGTCATAATTATTTCATTGTTTCATTCCTTGAGTCTTGGAATTTGATTTATGGCTGCTTTTTCAAAAAAAAAATTACTAATTTTAATTAATTGAATATTATTGTAAATATGGTAGTAAATATATATGAAAATTATTATAATTTATTAAATGTTATAAAATAAAAATAATAATAAATAGATAAAAAATTTAACATATATTATTATTTTTTATTCAATTCTAGGCCTTATGGCAAATCAATCATTCATTGTGGTTATTGAAGGTTATGGAAGGGATTTTCAGCATTATGGTTATGTAAAATTTTTATTTAATTTATGATAGAAATTATTTATTCAATAAATATTTTTATTTATAATTAATAATTAAAATTAAATTAATGTTTTGATTGAATATTTTGTTTTATAATTTTTTGGTTAATAATAGGGTTTGTTCAGAGGATTATGACTTTAGTGGGTTATAGGTCATCTTATAATGATAATTATTGGATTTTGAATAATTCATGGAACATAAATTGAAGTGACAATTG
>JARHVA010004523.1:1372500-1455000 GCA_037957365.1 Torreya grandis
GGTCATGTTAATCATATATCATTTTCAATTTTCTATCTACCTAACATTCCATATGGCATCGATGTTAAGCCATTTTATAAACAAGACACTACATTATACTTCTTAAAGATATATGCATCATAGAATGACTATGTTGTGTAGCATATAATAATGTTGATATAAAATTGTCCATTGTATTATTATAAAATATAATTAAAATAAGAGGTGACCTTAATATCTATTTGTAAATGTAACCCTCCATAAACCTATACTCTTAATATCATGTAAAATTGACCCGTGTAAGTGAGATTCTTGGGTCATGCATGTATGCAATACATTGAAATGTCTAATCATATTATAAATCATTAACTTTTAAATTTATTTCATGAACCATAACTACTATTATTATTGATGCCAAAAATATATGCACTACTATATCAATTATAACTTAGTAAATAAAGACTCGGTACTTTATGTAAGAAAAGAAACCAACAATGAACATAAATAATAACATAGATATGCCATCACTCTATAAATCATGATAGTATGACTCTTTTCCCAAGTTATAAAGCTATATTTAAATAAAGTAAAATGATTGAATCATGCACTAATAATATGATAATATACTAAGTTTCAAAAATTAAATATCAGTATAATGATGCCTCAAAAGTATCATTAGTAAATTAATTGTACTTGAATCTTGAATCACTCATGTAAAAATATTTTGATATATAAATACAACACTAGGACTTGATCATGCAACCTTTGAATGAAAAATAAAAGATAAACCCAAACATTAGTGGCCCGTATATCCCCAACCATTTCCTAAAATTTTGTATGAATTCTGCAAGCAAAACCCAATGACATAAAATTAAAAAAGAGAATAAATGTAAGATGACCATATTACCACCAATAAAATTAAATATTTTACATACTGAAAAAATCAAATGGAAAACATAAAAAAAAAATTACAACCTACACCAAGGTTTTTCGAGCTATAAGAAACATCATATCTATCAATAAGAGAAAAAATGATTCCACTTATTGTTTTATTTATATTCTTCTGTGCCATCCATAGGGTAAATAAGTTTACCCAAAAACATAAACATCATTTTATGTTTCTCCAAGAAAACCAAAATAATAGTTAAAGTTGCTTATTTTAACACCATTTATTTTTTCAAAATATAATATAAACATTATTATAATGGTCAGGAACCTCAAGGAAGGTCTTTATTTGAATAAGTGGCTATATAAATCGCTATAGTTATTATATAACATATTCTTCACATATTTCCATGATATTTTGAGAGTAACAAAGAATAACTTATTAAGATATTCGCTTAATCAAACCTAGGTTCTTCCTCATTTCTAATATTTATGTGCTTCTCTGTAATTTATCTTTATGTACTATGTCAATTACATTTGACCCCATTTACATAAAATAAATATGCTTCTCCCCAACAAAAATGAATCAATCATTATGATAAAAAGTAGTTAATGTTAAGAGAAAAAAATAATAAATTCTTAATGGGTATGTTTTTGTTATCCATGGTATGCATCCTTAGAATTATCTCCATTACCCTATTTTACTATCCACTCTATCTCCCCATTCTGAAAAGAGGTTGAGGTCAATGACCAAACAATACTGAATAAGAACGAAAACCCCAATCTAAGACGAATAAAAATTAAATCATTGTTTAATTAAATATTTGATTGAAACAACATCATTAACCTTAATCATCCAATAAATTTATAATAAATTACCATGATAATTGAAAAATTTAATCAATTACGTTAACTAAGGCCAACGTCCAATATCAATCTATCTCATTGCTCACTGTAATGGCCTTGGCCCATGTCACTTGTCAACCTTGCAGTTGTGATCCCATATAAAAATAAGGATTAAGTTTATGGAAATAAATTTAGATAACAAGGACCCAAGTAATTTCCAATTATGTTAACATGATAAACATGAGAAATAGTGTTAATTAATATGTTATAATAGTGAGCAAGTTGTCCAGTCAAATAACCTATAAATAAAACTACCTGCAAATAATGATCAAATAGTTATTGATTTAGTACCATGTTAAAATAAAATAGAAGGGAATAAAATATTGTTTAATATGAATGACATGTAAAAACAAAAAACTTATCAAAAAATAATGTGATAACTATCAGATGGCGTGTAATTGAGGAAAGAAAAAGAAATAAAAGGAAGATTTTTCCTTCTCTATGGAGTTTGGTTGTCATTCCTCTAAGGGTGATCACTATGACCTAGAAAAACAATTTTTTGAAGATATGTAATATCTAGTTTTTAAGGTCGATTTGAATGATGAATAAATAGGTAGAATCAAGCTAGCAAAGGCACGAGAGGTCTGGGAAGATTCTTCATCTCTTAAGGATCTAAAGTCTGCGGTGAAAATAACATCAAGTGTAAACATAATCCATATTATTGGCAGCCCACAATGGTATTATAGACATATATAGTATGTGTATAATTAATATTGGCTTCAGGGATCATTAAGATCCTATATCCATCAATAGTTATAATTGACATACAAGATTCTAGCCCTCTCATATATATTTGTTTGTTCCTTTCAAAATATAGTCAAATAATCTGATTTTTTTTATATTAAAAATGTAAAAAACATAAATTCATATTTTATACCAATTAAACATATCCTTTTATACTTTTATCAAACATTGAAATTGTAAGAAACCATAAAACATGGGTTTCTAGGACGAAGAATTAGGACTCTAGACTATGTTTTTTAGATAAATTTATTTCATTAGGTCAAAACACTTTCAAAACACTGAAAATACCTTAAAAACATATTAACACACCATTCCTAAACATTTTATTATTTTTTAGGTTTAAATTTCAAGATATAGGGTTTAAATTGCTAGAAGTTGTATACAAAGGTTAAGAGCATTAAAAAATAAATAATTTGAGTTTGGTGATGTATTTTTTAATTATTTATCTTGGAGGTTATATAACACACTATTATATACACTTTCATACAATTTTAGACTTGGAACAATTCTTAAAAGTGAATAAAACAATGTTTCTTTGATTGTACTTGTACCTTTTTATTGTAACATAATTGTACTATCTTATCAAACTTGAAACATGAAAATGTTGTTTTAAATTAAAAATATATAGTTTAAAATTTAAATTGACTTGATTTAAACATTAATATTCTATCCAAAATAATAAATGATTTCTTTTATTCATATATCTTCAAAAATTGATATACAAAATTCTATATACTGTCTCCAACCTCTCAAAAAACCTATAACTTTTGACTATATCTTTTCTTTGTTAATTTTATTATGTCATATTATCATGGTTTAATATTTATCATTTTTTTTATATATGTATAAAATTAGTTCCTTCTTATTTCGTGTTCCAATGGCTTGTGACTTATCCAAACATACTTAGTTTAGTCATCTACTTATGTTGCACATACATTGATTAACATAAAGACAAGTTTAAAATGAGTCAAAGATTCAAAATAAATTTAATATTTATATTTATACCATAGTTATTCATTATCATATGACCAATACCTTTATAACATGTCAAAACCTTCAATATTCTTACTAAAAAATTATATTTTTTGAATTTCTAATTTTGGTGGGAAACCTAGAAACACCACAAACAGACCTAAACTTTTTAAGTGAAGCTTGGAAAATGTTTATTATTGAAAATTAATGAATTATTATATTTTATAATTAAAAAAATTAATTAAACTACCTATTTATATGTACTTGCACAAGCTCACTAGGGAATAAAAGAATTGTTCATGAGCTCCAACTCATGAGTTATTCAACATTGGTGGCATGCTAGATTATCTATGAACTTGTCACCCAAGTTTCATTAAAAAGTGGATGGTACATAAAATTTATAAATATATAAAATAACTCCCTCTCTAGTATTCTTCACCACCTTATTTTCTACAATGGCTTCAATCTAATTTTGTTGTTCATGTGGTATTTGTTGCCATAAATTGATGGTATGATCATATTTGTATTAAGGATCCTTCTATGAGTTATCCTCTCCTCTACAAGGTTAATTTTTTTATAAATTTAATATGCATGAGATTATAATATCAAATTAAATCTCCAATTCATAATTATTATCATAAAACAAATGTAAGACCTTATAAGGTCCAATTTTATTCATTTCTAACTTATTGTATTCCCCCTTAAGGAATATTTATTTTATGATATGGGAAAATATTATATTAAATTACCTTAAATTAACTCTTTTATTATCATTCATAACTTATATAATACATACTTGAACTTAATTCCAAATGTTGTTTTACCTATTGATGCAACTCTTTTTATAGTCACAGTAAAATCCTCACCATCTACACTCCTTTTCTCCTAATTGCCTAAGTTTATTTGCTTATTAATTCCTCTTATATGGATTCAATATATAAATTGAAATGGTATATAACTTTTAACTTTATTTGGATAATCATTATATGTAAATTATACTTGATCTAGTACTCAATCCCATTGTTTAGGATGGTCATGTTAAACTTGTTGTATTCCCACTTAGGAAATTTTTATTTTTTGAGATGGGAATGTAGTAGATAAGCCTCCTCATAATTCATTTTTTTTATTTCTCATTTTATAATTTATCTTAAACTTACTTGAACTCAATTCCAAATGTTGTTTTATCTATTCATGTAACTTTTGCATAACCATAACAAAATCCTCACCTTTTACACTCCTTTTCTCTCCCTTGCCTAAGTTTATTAGCTCATAATACAACTTTGATGTAATAAATATACCATTTTAAATTAGATATAACATATACTTATATTTATATAATCATTAAATGCAAATTCTATTTGAGCTAGTACTTGATCCCATTATTTAGGATGGTCATTTCAAAGTTGTTATATTCCCCTTAGGGAATCTTTAAGTTTTATGAGATGGGAAAGCATTAGAATAACTTCCCAAAAATTCACTTATTTTATTCACATATCATAACTTATATTATAATTATTTGAACTCAATTCCAAACACTATTTTACCTATTTATGAAACTATTGCATAACCATAATAGCGACCTCACTTTATACACTCCTTTTCTCCTTCTTGCCTAAGTTTTTAAGCTCATAAATTCCTCTTATAAGGATTAAATATATTGTTTTAAATTAAATATACCCTATAATTCTATTTAGATAATCAATATATCTTAATTATTCTTGAGCTATAACTTGATCCCATTGTTCAGGATAGTCACTTACCAAACTTGTGAGGATGTTTCTGAGACTCATAGTGAACACATAAATTTAACCATAAATATAAGGATGTTAAGATGATATGAAGCGTAAAATGGTCACCCTATTTAAATAATCCTCTAAAAATTGACAACAAATTTCGTATACCTATTAGACATAATGGTTTTAGGAAGCCCATGTAATCTCACTACTTATTTAAAAAATAAGTTTGGAATATCAGTTGTATCACTTGTTTTTGTACAAGGTATTAAATTTTTCATCCTATAAAATATATAAACCATAAAAAATATATATTCATTACCATTTTATGTCTTTGGCATCCCAAGCGCAAATTCCATACTCATTGAATCTCATGGCCCACTAGGAATAGGCATTGGATAGTATACAAAAGAATATTAACTTTGTATTTTATTATAATGACATATTATAAAACTTTATACAAGACTTTTAACATCATCTTGAGTTACTTTCCAGTAATATTTTGCACTCAATTTATCAATTGTTTTTATTTGCCAAGTGTGTCTTGTTAAGGTACCACTATATTTCTCCTCTAGTATATTTTCTATCATTGACCCTCTTGGTATGCATAGTTGAATTCCCTTAAAAAAATCCCTATTTAAACATTAAAATCCATAAATGTAATTATATATATTTTTATCTAATTCTCACATGTTTCATGGGCCTCCTTGAAATTAGGATCTCCTTTATATAAATCTTTTAGTGTATCAAAACCCAATATATTCACTTAGAACTCTTTTATAATCAAACTTCTCGAACATAATGCATCTGAAACTTTATTATATTTTCCAATTTTATTCTTTATAATAAAATAAAAACTTTTAAAACATTCAATCGATTTCATGTCTTTGACTTAGTTTAGTTTGACTACTAATGAATTGTAAGGCATGATTATCTGTATATAACATGAAATCATTGAGTGGCAGATAGTGCCTCCATTTATTTAAGGATTTAAAAATAACATATAATTCTTGGTCATACGTTAAATATTTATTCTTCACCTCATTTATATTTTCACTAATTTAAGCTATTGGTATTCACTCTTGGCTTAAAAAAAATCTAATGGTAGTCCTAGAAGCATCGCACACTACTTGGAAAAAATTACTAAAATCAAACAAAGATAATACTGATTACTCTATGACATTTTTATTTATAAAATAAGATCTTATCTTAGCTTCCTTATTCCATTGAAATCACTTTTTTCCCCTTTGATATTTTCCACTATTTGAGCACAAAAGCCATTAAAATTCTTTATAAACATTCTATAGAAACTAGCCAAGCCATGAAAACTTCTTACCTCAAATACACTCTTTAGAATAGGTCATTATACTCTGTATTTTACCTTATATTGATCCATGCTTAATCCATATTATGAATTTACAAATGCTAAATACACTAATTTTGTCTTCATGAATGTACACTACTTGAGATTCATTAGTAACTTTTTTATCAAGTAGCTTATTTAAGACCATTCTAAGATGTTTAAGATGATCTTCCTTTGAATAAATGTACATAAAAATATAATATAGATAAATAATGACAAATTTAATTTTAAAAACCTCTATCACCTCACTCATGAGTCTCATGAAGGTGCTGTGAGCATTAGTCAACCCGAATGACATCATACTCCATTCATAAAGTCCATCATTGGTCTTAAAATTTGTATTACATCCATCCTTGTTGCTGATTCTAATATTATGATATCCTATTTTAATATATATATTGGATAAATAATTTATACAACTTAAACAATCCATTAGGCCATTAATTCTAGGCAAAATATATATATATATATATATATATACCTAATTAGAATCATGTTTATGGATTTTGAGTCAATGCAAATTCTCTAACTTCCATCCTTATTATGAGTTAGGAATTTCGGAATATTAAAAGGAATTAAATTTTATATAATTAAGCCTTTGTCTAAAAATCCTTGCACTTGCTTCTTTATCTCCACATTCTCTCTTAGAATGAGGTCTATGTAGTGATTGATGATTCTCATTGGAGTTAGTTCACTAGGCAAGTCATCCAAAATAATGTCAACAAATTCATTCAATAAATTATATATTTATAGAGATAGATCAATATTTGTTTTTTGTCTAACAATTATTTTATACTTACCAACCAATACATAACATAACTCTTCTTTTCAAATTTGATACAAGGACTCTTTATTACTAGCACCTTAAGATTATCTTCTACTTATATCTTATCCTCTTTCAATGGTATGAGTGTGTGATTTTTTCCATATTTATCAAAGGTGTGGGTATTGATTCCCCCATAATGTATGGATTTCCTCTTAAATTACTAAGGTCTACCCAATAGGACATGGCAAACATCTATAGGCATGACATCACACAATACCTCATCCTTCTAGCTACATTTTGAAATTCCAATTTACAATGCTCATTTACCAGAACATCGTGTCACCTTATAAGGAGTGGGGTATGTTACTATTTAAAAACCTAACCTTTCAAACATTTATAAAGATATTATATTATCAGCATTTCCACTATCTATAATAACCTTGAAGCACTTACCTTTTAACTTGAAAGTGGTTATAAGAAATATATTCCTTTATGTAGGTTCCTTAATATCCTTATTTTTATTAAATAATACCCTCTTATTAATAAAGGATTATCCAAATTTATATAAAACTTCATGAGAAGGTGATACCAAACTCTCCTCATTATCTTGTATAATTTAATCATTTCCTTGACTTGTATAAGGATTCTCTGGGCACTAATATGATCTATTCACAAAATTATTGCATTTGAAAGATATACCTAAAAATACTCTTCCTCTACTCATTATGAATGGAATAATACCTATGAATGAGAAAACACCTCTTGTGGTTTGAGATTAACTTAATAAAATTATATATTCTTCATTATTGATATATAGATTTCTTCTGCCATGCTACTCTCTTCCTCTAAATTTTTTACCTTCACCCTTTAAATATTGAATTTGCTTCATAGAAAGTTTCTCTTCTACTTTAAGATAAAATTGGTATCCATATTATATTTATATTATTGACATATGGATGATATAATATTGGATTTATAACATTAACCTATAATATATCTAGCCACATTTTCAACATCTTATTCTGTATGTCCTACTCTGATGGTTAGTTTATAAAACTCTTCTATGTATTCCTTAACTTTCATCTCCTTCTACCTTGGGTTTTGAAGCATATTAAATTTATTATTTTGGTATTATCTTGGCATGAATTTTGCTTCGAGATAATCCCCCATTATGTCCTAAATCTTGTTATTTGGTGTACCTTTCCTTATCCTCTCATCTTTCACTCCATCCCACCAAAGGGATACACGAACTTTCAATATTATATTAGAAAACATAACTTTATTTTCATACTTTATTCCTTTATACTTAATGTACTTGTCCATGGAATTGGTATAGTCAACCTGATCCTCTATATTCAAGCTACTTTCATACAAATGTATTTCTAAATTGGGTTTAGAGCTGACTCCCATGATCAGCCTTGATAAGTTTCTCTTCCACCCTTTATATTATTTCTTCCTATCTTTATGTATCTTATTTTTTAGGCCTTTCATCATGTCTACCACTAAAATATCTTATATCTATTCTATTTTTTGAGTAATCTCCATGAGATGTAAATTATCTTGTATATTCCTCATCTCCTCAAGTAATACTACTTGAGTAGGCTACCTCCTTAGACCCCCTCAAGCTCTTGATATAGCTAGTATCCTTACAAGCCTCTTCTTCTATTCTTATTACATTGAATAAGATATTAATTAAATTTAATTGACCTAGTACTTTGATTTGCTACCAATATGGGGTATGCGATGTTAAGATCCTATGTCCTTAAATAGTTAGAATTGACTTTAAAGTTTATATCCCTTTGTTCCAAGTTTATTTATTAATTTTGTAATATGATGAACTTATATAAATTTGAAAATAATAAAAATGTCCAAAAAAATTTGTTAGCATGTTGTACGAACTTAGCATATCCATTTAGACCTTTATTCAACCATAAAATTGTAAGGAAACATAAAACATGGGTTTCTAAGCCTAATAATTAGGATTGTAAATTGGGTTTTCGAGAAAAAATTATTTTAAAAAGTAAAAACACTATAAATAAAACCTTAAAAAATAAAAAATACTAGGATACCATTTTTAAAAGTTTCATTAAATTTGGAGTGTTAAATTTTAGGATATATGTTTTTTTGTGTTCAAAATCATAGTAGGCCTATACAAAGGCCGAAAGCATTCAAAAATGAATAATTTTAGTTTAGTAAATTATTTTCCAAATACTTATCCTAGAGGTGGTCTTAATGACTATTAAATACCCTTACCTATAGTTTTATACTTTGAACAATTCTAATAAGTAAATAAAATTATGTTTCCTTGACTATACCTACACTTTTTCCTAACTGTAAAAGAATTGTACTATCTTATCAAATCTATAACATGGAAAATGTTATTACAAAGAAAATAAATGTATTTTCAAGTGAAATTAAACTAATTTAAATGTTTATAGTGTATCCAAAATAATAACAATGTTTTTTTTCTTCATATATCTTCAGAAAAAAAATACACAAAATTTTGTAGACTAGCTACAGCCAATGCAAAAATATACAACTTCAGACATTATCCTTTCTTTATTAATTTACTTAGATACTCTTTTCTGAAATGGGAAAGTGGTAGATCACCTTCATCAAAATTCACTTATTTTCTTCTCATTTTATAATTTATATTATACTTACTTGAACTCTATTCCAAATGTTGTTTTATCTATTCATGCAAGTCTTGTATAACATAGAAAAATCCTCACCTTCTACACTCCTTTTCTCCAGCTTGCCTAAGTTTATTAACTCATAATGCCTATAGTATGGATTAAATATAAAATTTTAAATGCGATATAAACTTTACTTAGAACTAGATAATAATTATATTTAAATTCTACCAGAGCTAGTACTTCTTAGGGAATCATTATTTTATGATATGAGAAAGTAGTAGACCACCTTCCTCAATATTCACTTATTTTATTATGATATCATAACTTATCTTATAATTAATTTATCTTATTTATAAATTTTGTTTTACCTCTTCATACAACTCTTGCATAGCCATAGCAAATCCCTCACCTTCTACACTCCTTTTCTCTTGCTTGCCAAAGTTTATTACCTCATTTCCTAACCAAGAATAAAATGGGTGTCAACTCTATGAGGGAACTGCAATCCAATTGATGTGGTCATTATGGCATAATTCTATTGGAGTGGGGCCCACCTCAAAAAATATTAAATGATTAGTAATTTCTTAAAAGTGGGATTCGGTTTGTTTCATTCCATGAGTCTTGGAATTCAGCTTATGGTTGCTTTTCAGATTTTTTTTTTATTTTCTAATTTTAATTTATTAAATATTGTTTTAATATAGTTATAAATTTGGTAGTACATATATACAAAATTTCTTATACTTTATTAAATGTTATAAAATAATAATAATAATAATAATAATAATAATAATAATAATAATAATAATAATAATAATAATAATAATAAAATTAGAAATAAATTTTAATATATATTATTATTATTTTATTTAATTCCAGGGCTTATGGCTACGGTATGAGGAGAGATTCTTAAATAACGTTGTATCAAATCAATCAGTCAATGTGGTTATTGAAGGCTATGGGAGATAATTTCAGCATTATGGCTATTTAAATTTTTATTTAATTTATGTTAGAAATTATTTATTCAATAAATGTTTTTATTTATAATTAAAAATTAAAATAAAATCAGTGTTTTGACTAAATAGTGTCTTTTAATTTTTTGGTTAATAATAGGGTTTGTTCATAAGGTCATGTAGAATAAAAATTGGTCACGTTATGATTTTAGTGGATTA
Organism: Torreya grandis; assembly: GCA_037957365.1. Classification (NCBI taxonomy): domain Eukaryota; kingdom Viridiplantae; phylum Streptophyta; class Pinopsida; order Cupressales; family Taxaceae; genus Torreya; species Torreya grandis. Next base: position 1,383,651 of record JARHVA010004523.1, read on the forward strand.
TGATTCATATTATAATAATGATTATTTGATTTCAAAAAAGTCATGAAACATAAATTGAAGTGACAATAGATATATTTTCTTTTCAAAAAATATTAACAATTCAACTGGGGAATGTACCCTTGCCATGCAAGGATCCCATCCAATTAAATTTGGAACCAATCCATCCAAAATTATCCATTTTATTATTTAATAAATCAATTAAAATACATATCAAATTAAAAATAAACTATAAATAAGATATAATAAAGATGATGCTTATCATTAGTATTCTCTTTAACTCCTGTGATATGGGATAAAAGTTGAATTTCTTATGTTATTATTAATGTTTTCATGTTAATAACATCCATGATATATGTGATAGCTTTATATATTTATGTAAAATAATATTTTAATGCTTATAACATTTAATGATAATATATTTTAGTCTTATATTTATTATAGATTTTTAATATTTAAATAATTCTTATTGATATTATATTTTTTATGTTAATTTTTCCAACTACAAATTTATATGTACACTTTTTTATTAGGGCTTAATGTTTATGTGATTATATATAAAATAATTCATATTATTATTTAATTTTATATAAAATATAGTATGGCTTTATATATTTTATTTAAATTTCAATAAAAATATTCATAAAAAATTAATTTTATTAATTAATATATATAAAGTATTAATTAATAAAATTATTTATTATTTTATCAAGAGATATGTAAATTTATAGATGTGTTTTAAATTAAGAGAATAATAATAATTATCACTGTTTAAATTAAATTGATGTTTTGATTGAATATATTTTCTTTTTAATTTTTTCATTAAGAATATGGTTTGTTCATAAAGTCAAGTACAACAAAAATTGATCATGTTATGATTTTAATAGGTTATGTGTCATCTTACAATGATGATTATTGTATTCCAAATAATTCATGAAACATAAATTTGAGTGACAATAGATACATTTTCTTTTTAAAAAATATTAACAATCCAACTAGGAAATGTACCCTTGCCATGCATGGACCTATCCAATTAAATTTGGAACCAATCCATCCAAAATTATCCATTTTATTATTTAATAAATCAAATAAAAAATGTACTAAATTAAAAATATACTATAAATAACATATAATAAAGACGATGCTTATCATTAGTATTTTCTATAACTATTGTGATATGGGAAAAGAGTCAAATTTTTCTATGTTATTATTAATATTTTTGTGTTAATAACATCCATGATATATGTGAGAGCTTTATATATTTATGTAAAAAAATATTGGAATGCTTATAAAATTTAATGATAATATATTTTAGTTTTATATTTATTATTGATGTTTAGTATTTAAGCAATTCTTATTGATATTATGTTTTTTATTTAATTTTCCCACTACAAATTTATATATACACTTTTTATTAGGGTTTAATTTTTATGTGATTCATATATAAAATAATTTGTATTATTATTTAATTTTATATAAAATATAGTATGAATTTATATATTTTAATTAAATTTAAATTAAAATATTCATAAAAAAATAATTATATTAATTATAAAATTATTTATTATTTTATCGAGAAATATGTAAGGTTATAGATGTATTTTAAGTTATAACATTATATGATAATTGTCATTATTTGACATTTAAAATACACACTTAAATGTGAGACATTGTTGACCCCTAAAATCTACACTAAAATGAGAACCCTTTTATAAACACACAATGGATGACATCTAAACCATATGAATGAAAGGGTGTAAACTTTTCTGAAAACTATGGTATCTTAGTTTTTATCTTATAAAATTTTTCTATAAATCTTGTACATTTGCCTTGATCATGTGAAAAATAATAATTATTCTTCTTACCCTAATGTGAAAATAATCTCTAAAAAGACAAAAAAAATTTACTAGAGAATAGTAGAACTTTCTTGATGCTTTTCCATCCTAAAATTCTAGTACTTCAAGATTTCAGATTAGTGTCATGAATTATACATTGAAACTTTATTAACATTTGTTTAGCCTCTAAAGGGTAGTAATAATAGAAAAATAATTAATTAATTAAAATAATTCAAGCACATAAACTAATGTTATGAAACTTATTTTACATAAATTTATTTATTTAAATGAATAATTTAACATTTGAATATTTGGTCTTATATAAAATATTAGTAATAGTTTAATAAATTGTAAAGAATAGAGAATTTCATATATTTCCTTTCATTTTTATATACACTAAAATATGTTTATTTAGAGAAAAATGAATTCAAATTAGAATCATATTAACATCCAAACAAGAGTTAAAAAAAATTTAAAATATAGAATAAGGGAACAAATATGCTCTATCTTTGGAAAGATTCCAAACAAAAGAATTTTTATAATATAAAAACATTACCTAAAAAAAATTTAAAATACTAAAAAATTATAAATTATAAAACTAAAATAAAATACATAATTTATATACAATAAAATACTCTAAATTTTTTGTTAAAAAAATTAGAATAAATAATAAATAAAGAATTTGAATAAGAAACCATGATGTCCTAGTGGCTTCAGAATATTCATGAATGGGTTATTTTAAATATCCATGAGACTATGATAGTATATGGGTACAAACATTATAACAATATTATTTACTATTCAAGAGCCATATGTAGATACAAAATTTTAGAGTTTCATGTATCAAGTAATATATGTTCTTTGTTACTCCTATTATGTAAAACTAAAGTTTGCAATTTACTCCTTTTGTCCTAATTCTTATTCAGTTACATTTTATTTTTAAATTTCATTTCATTTAAATTTTAAATACATAATGTAAGACTAAATTTCAATTATACACATGAACAACCTTTTCATATTATGATTAAATAAATATTAATCTTATCTAGTTAATGTGGGTGAACTAATAAGTAGTTTTAACTTAATTTTTAAATTGAAAGTTTGATTATAATGATGGAATATGTGGATTATGAGTTTATAAAATAAAAATTCACATTGGTTTTCTAATAGATGTATATGACCCCATCATTAGATTCACATCATCTCAAAAGTTATATAATTACTATAAAATTATCTCAAATGAGTATGAGATATAAAATCTCCATTAATTTTGGGTTATGAATTATATAATATATAATATCATTTTAATATTGCTCATAATTAAATATATATTCATTTAATTTCACATTAATTATTATGGGTCTTTGAAAATTTTCACATAATAAATATGTATAGTGTGTTCATAGTGTTCACGTGTACCACACATTCACCAAAAAATCATATTATACTTTAGTTATGCATCACAAAGTCTGTATCTCTACATAATATGTGTTGACATTATAATTGTATAACTATTTTCACCCTTTTCCTTGTAGACACCATTCCAAATTAAACTAAAATGACATATGCGGACCCAAATAATAATAATTGAGTCCACATATAAAATCAATGTCACATTCAAGGTGAATAGGGTAGTGGGTCCACCACACCCACATGGCCACCAATCTACAAATGTGATCGCTGATTCCATATAACCTATTCTATCATAAAATTTAGCACTACATATACAATTTAAACCATATAATTATTCATTCCTTAATCCCAATTTTGTGTGTTTGTGTGAGTGTGAGTGTGTGTGGCACAAGTCACATTCACATATTCAAACCATCCACATGTATCCATCATGTAGTCTTATATTCATAGATTACAAAGGTCCATTTAATGACATTCACTTTCTCTTATGGACATTTTAGACACATTTAAATCATAAATCACATTTATGTATTCCCATATCTATGTGGTTCCCATCCACATGTGAAGTGTGGCCATGTGGTGGAATCTTGGGCATTGTTCCCTAACTGATATCTATGTCTTCTTTGTCTTTCACATTAACACATGGAAATTGTAAAAAGTTTTCATAGTGCACAAAGTATATATAATGTTGAAATGAATGAAATACATATTATATTGTAATAAATGTATTGAATGATCAATCCTAATAGGAATCCTAATTTAAATTTATATGTGACATATTATTTTAGTTGTTCCAAAACAAGTAACTATCCTTTTTTGATTCAAACCTACATGAATCTACTAATATGCTCAATAGTGATTGTAATTAATTTTTGTAAAAGACTTGTAATATCATAAGTGAATCTATGATCATAACTCAATAACTCTAATTGCACAATTTTTTGGTATGAAATTTATTTCATGATGTTTTCATCTTCCATTTCAGCAAAGAATATCACTGAGAATTTTATTTCCTCTAAAAATATACCTTATAAAATACTAAGAGGCTATTATCCTTTAGCTACATAATTGTTCATTAATTTTTTTTTAAGTTTGTGAAGGCATGTTGGGTCTATGAACCCATGAATCAAAGTGTCACTGGTATCCTCATCATAAACAAATTAATCTATATGATTTTTATTGTATCAAATTTCAATTTCCTAAATCTCTTCATACACAACATGAAAAACATGATCTTAGTCTTGGGTTAGTTTTACATTTTACATGCAATGTAGTTTTAGATTGAATAATGTTTTCACATCTTTCATATTAACATGTTAAAATAAAATTCCAAATTAAAAAATATACCTATATTGTTGAGCTACCATTTGAAATCAACTTTAATAATTTTTCTTTAGTCTATGGATCGTGTCAATGCACTAAATATTATGTCAATAGTTTTTGGGGAATTAGCTATTGTTCGTTCTAATATAAATTATGGTTTCTTGTATGAGCAATGTTTGACTTAAATGAATGCCTACCTTGATGCAACTAGCCTTTGTTAAAGATCAATTATAACTTCCATGAATTTAAATATAATATTGAAATAAATATGCTCAAGGGATGAAAACTTAGGAAGCATCTCAGTTTCAAAAGAATTACTCAAGAAAAATATTATTTTCTCTATCATAGTATAGCTCATTGTCAATATTAAGTATTTTACTTCTCTTTAATTTTAAATGTTATCATATTTAAATTGAAATTATATTTCCTATAAAACATGAATATATGCTAATTTGAATCATGTATTGTCATGCATTTCATTCAATGTTATTATTTTTTATATAATGAATCAATTTATGCTCAATTGGTAGTTTTTTACAAATCATAAATTTCAAATGATGTAGTAATTTAATAATGAGGTTATTAAAATTATTTTTTGTTCACCCAAAATCTAAACAAGATCTCGAGTTGAAACTTTCATTATCAATTTTGCATAATGTATATCCCAATCATTAGATATTAAATGTATATTATATTTCTATGATTTTATAATACACTACAATGGTATTTAGTGGATATTATTTTCATATCTAAATTTCAACATTAACTATAATAGATAGCCATTACAATAATAATTAATTAACATTAATTTTACTTATTTGGTGTCATGGTCATGTTAATCATATAACATTTTCATGTTTCTATCTACCTAACATTTATTATGGAATTGATGTTAATCCACTTTTATAAACAAGACACTACATCATAATTCTCAAACATATATGCATTATATAATGACTATATTTCATAGAATTTAAGAATGCCAATATAAAATTAATCATTGTATTGATATAAAAAGGAAATAAATAAGAGGTGGCCATAATCTCTATTTCTAAATGTAACTTTCCATAGACCTATGCACTTAATATCATGAAAAATGACATGTGTAAGTGATATTACAGGGTCATGCATGTATGCAATATATGAACATGTGTAATCATAGTATAACTCATTATCTTATAAATTATTTCATGAACCATAAATACTATTCTTATTGATGTCAACAATATATGCACTACTATATCATTTTTAGCTCAGTAAATAAAGACTCAATGCTTTATGCAAGAAAATAAACAAATACTTAACAGAAAAAATAAAGTAGATATGTCATAAATTTATAGCTCATGATATTATGACTCTTTTCCTAAGTTATAAAGCTAAATTTAAATCAAATAAACTGATTGAATCATGCACTTGTGATATGATAATACAATAAGTTTCAAAAATTAAATATTAGTATAATGGTTCCTTAAAAGTGTCATTGGTAGAATAATTCAACTTGAATCTTGATTCACTCATGTAAAACTATTCTAATATATAAAAACAACACTAGGACTTGATCATACAATCTCCAAATGACAAAAAAGGTAAGATAAACCCAAACATTAGTGTCCCATATATCCCCACCCATTGGCTGGAAGGTTGTAAGATTTTTACAAACAAAATCTAATGACATAAAATTTAAAAAGAGAATAAATGAAAGATGAACATATTACCACCAATAAAATTAGGTATTTTACATACTGATAAATTCAAATAGAAAACATAAAGACACAATCACAACCCACTCCAATGTTTTTCAAGCTATAAGAAACTTCATATCTAACAATAAAAACTTGATTCGACTTATTATTTTATTTATATTATTTTTTTCCATCTATGGGGTCTATAATTTTACCCCAAAACAAATATATCATTTTAGGTTTCTCCAAGAAAACCAACAAAATAATTAATGTTGAATATTTTAAGATATGGGAAAATATTAGATCACCTTCCTCAAAACTCTATTATTTTCTTATCATTTCATAACTTATCTAATATTTACTTTAACTCAATTCCAAATTTTGTTTTACTTGTTCATGCAACTCTTGCATAGCCATAGTAAAATCATCACATTATACACTCTTTTTCTCCTACTTGCCTAATTTTATTATCTCATGAATCCCTATTGTATGCATTAAATATATAATTTGAAATTATACAAAACATGTACTCTTATTTGGATAATCATTATATGTAAATTCTATTTGATCCCATCGTTTAGAATGGTCATTTTAAACTTACTGTATTTCCACTTAGGGAATATTTAATTTTTGAGATGGGAAAGTAGTAGATCACCTTCCTCAAAATTCACTTACTTTCTTCTCATTTTATAATCTATCCTATATTTACTTGAACTCAATTCAAAATTTTGTTTTAATTGCTCATGTAACTCTTGCATAACCATAGCAAAATACTCACCTTCTACACTACTTCTCTCTTGCTTGCCTATGTTTATTATCTCATAATACCCCTTATATGGATACAATATACAATTTGAAATGGGATATAACATGTAATTATATTTTTATAATCATTATATTCAAATTCTATTTGAGCTAGTACTTGATCCCATTATTTAGGATGGTCATTTTCAACTTATTATATCCCCCTTACAGAATCTACGAATTTGTTTTGTTAGGATTTAGTATTTAATAGCATTATTGATTGTTATATATGTTTAAATATTTTAAACCTATTATAGGACATTATTTTCTTTGTTATTATTGAAAAATGTATTCTCATAATATTTTTATTACCCATGACTATTCCAAGTTATTAGATCCAATTTCTAAGAGGTTGATGTGCTACTTCTATGGCTATATAATAGTATTTGTTTTGTATTGTAAATATATGAAACTATAATATAGTTATTGTGTCCATTTTGTATTGGACTCTCCAATTCATCAATAATATGGTATTAGAGTGGTTTATAATCCTATGTGTCATGGAAGAACATTGAATCTTTAAGGGGAAGTTGTATTGTTGCTCTACCATGTGAATGAAAAACTATACAATAGAAGGCATCATCTATCATATAATTCATCTAATAAATGTAACATAAGTGATGGCCAATAGATGTGAGGTTATGGAATAAAGTGAAACATTAGAAACATTACATGAGACATTTAGGAAGCATATAACAAACTAAAATTAGAGCATCACCTAGGGAAGTACACACAACAACCTACAACCTTTGTTGTAGATGAAGATTCCACTAAATTCAGCATAAGATGTATCCTTAGCACTGACAAAGTGAAAAAAGTCTTTCCATTTGCCTGATCAGTGGACTTTTGACTTCAGTAGAAGTAGAATTTCATAACATGGATGGAAGCAGGAGATATCCTCAGTGAAACATAATTTGACTTCTCAACTCACTTTTTTGTGTGAAATTATTTGCATATTTAAATGGTTCATATCTCCACATCTACACATACATCTTTTCTATCAAATAGTTAAAAATTCCATTCTAAATCCTCATTTCTCCTATACAGATTCCATTTCATAGCTACAAATTTTATTCTTAGTGATAGAGATATCACTACAATTCAATCTCAACTTCTAAGTCAGATTTTAAGGTAATTTTTAAGTTTTAGTCAATGGTCTTTTATTGTTAAAGTCTTTGTGGGATTGGGGCCCACCTCAAAATATTCTTAAATGATTAGTAATTTCTTACAAATTTTGAGTTGAGTTGGTTTGTTTCATTTCGAGTCTTGGAATTCGGCTTATGGCTTCTTTTTTAGAATTTTTTAAATTTTGAAATTTTATTTTTTAATTTATTGAATATTGTTTTAATATAATTGTAAATTTGGCAGTAATTATATATACAAAATTTCTTATACTTTATTAAATGATATAGATAAGAATAATAATAAATTTATAATAAATTTTAATATATATTATTATTTTTAATTTAATTATAGAGCTTATGGCTATAGTATCATGAGAGCTCTTTGAAGAAGGCTTTAGCAAATTAGTCAATCAATGTAGTTATTGAAGGTTATATGAGAGATTTCCAGTATTATGGTTCTATAATTTTTTTTTTACATTGTGTTAGAAATTATTTATTTAATAAATGTTTTTATTTATAATTAATAATTTAAATTAAATTAATGTTTTGATTGAATATTTTATTTTTTAATTTTTTGGTTAATAATAGAGTTTGTTCATAGGGTTATGTGAAACAAAAATTAATCAAATTGTAACTTTAGTGGGTTATGGATCATCTTACAAAAATAATGATTCGATTGCAAAGAATTTACGGAACATAAATTGGAGTGAAAATGGATATATTTTCTTTTCAGAAAATATTAACAACCCAATTGGGAAATGTACCCTTATGAAGAAACCATCCTATCCAATTAAATTTGGAGCCAATCCTTCTAGAATTATCCATTTTATTATTTAATAAATAAAATAAAAAAGCTACTAAATTACAAATAAGCTACAAATAAGATATAATAAAGATGATGCTTATCGTTAATATTTAATTATAACTAATTGTGATATGGGAAAAGAATTAATTTTTCCTATGTTATTATTAATATTTTTCTGTTAATAACATCCATGAAATATGTGAGAGATTTATATATTTATGTAAAAACATATTGGAATTCTTATAACATTTAATGATAATATATTTTAGTTTTATATTTATTGTTGATGTTTATTATTTAAATAATTCTTATTGATATTGTGTGTGTGTGTGTGTGTGTGTGTGTGTGTGTGTGTGTGTGTGTGTGTGTGTTTTAAATGTTTCCCACTATAAATTTATATACACTCTTTTATTATGATATAATGTTTATGTAATTGATAAATGAAATGAATTCATATTGTGTTAGGTTAAATTAATTTGTGAATTGTTAATCTTGTAGGTCATTTAAAAGTTGTCAAATAAGCTACCCATATCCATCAGTCCCACATGCCACCTAAAATGGTGCGCATCAGTAAATGTTTTAGTAACATCCACATTAAATTTAAATATTTATTATGTTTTTCCTTTTAACTTGTTATTCCAACAATTCAAGCCTTGTGTTTTGGTGGATATCTTTAGTGAATGTGTCCAATAAAGCAATTGATATGGTTAGATATATATTAGGACCTTGTGCACTAAGTTTTTTCTATGACTTGTTAATATTTTTCGGTATAACCATTCAATATTCACCATGAATGAATTAATGAGAAGTGAAAATATGATATATTAATTAATGATTAAGATTAAATTTATTGAAGTCTAATAAATGTTTATACAAAAGGTGGAAATGCTTTGCCATAGAAGATGCCTTGAAATAATATCAATTTTACCCCTCAACAATTATGTGAGGGGTTTGGGATGTTGGAAACATTTGAGAATTGTGTTTAGTAGAGATAATGTTGTTATCATAGAATCTATTATTATTTATTCAATTAATATGTCATTATTGCAGGCCACTATAATTTTTTAACAAGTCTTTATTGATGTGTCGTATACGGTGATAACATTATCTCATAAATTTGAAAATAAAAATATACCACTAGACTCTAAAGTATGGACAAAAATGGTCCTGGAGAAAGACACAATCAAGGGGAGATGTTTACACACTATTTCTCCAAAAGTGACTTATAACACAAATCTCACATGAACCTAGAATCTCCTTTCTCCTTTCTCCATAATTTCTTAGGAGTTATTAGGTTTGGGACTTTGTGGTGTAGTCTCATATTGCCTTTTTGTTGAATAGTCTAATGTTACTATAACACTAATATAATAAAATATATTTTAATAAATATTAAATAAAATGAAAAATGTAACTTTAAAATTCAAATATAGAGAAAACTTCATCATGTGATGTTGCACACCCCATTTTTACACTAAAAAGGAAAAAAAGGCAAGGTTTGCATGTGGTGGAGTATATACAAATTTCAAATAATTGGAACCTACTTAGGGGATTAAAATCCAAATAATATTTTTCCATCATGTGATAGTGTCAAGACCTATGGTATCATGTGTAAATAGGCCTCTTTTTTCTTGATATATTTTTGGTTGTAAAATATAGGGCCCTTCAATAGGGTGATGTGATTAAAAATTATGAAACAAACTAAGTTTCAATCTAGTCCACTAGACTATATTAATTAATTTGTTCATTTTACAAACAAAATGTATATCTAATATTCCCATGACTTGTAGATTGCTAAATGAGAGCTGGTATCAAAACCCTAAAAATATATTGTATTATACAATTGATGACTCCACCTAATATACTTATTTCAGCATTGAACTCATAGAAGACCTCCATGATACCATAAATATTAATATTACTAAAAATTATTCACCCAATAGATGATATATATCAACCTTCTGAAAAATGATTCTAATGTTAGGCATCAAACCACAAGATCAAGAATAGTCTACTCATGGTTGACATGGATCCTATAGATAATGCCCTAATTAAACACAATCAAGCTTTATAACAGATAATCATGGTTAGAAAGGAGTGAATTGAAAAAGTAACTTTAATAAACAAAATAATAACCACTTTCATCTAGCACTAAGTTGACCACAACCACTATTGTGGCTAACCCACAACTAGCTATCTAGTCCCCAATTTCAAAGGTCTTCTAGTCAAAACCTAAACTAGTCATGGTAGGTTATCTAAAGGGAACTAATATGATTTTCAAGACACAAGAATATTTGATTCATATTTTATCATATTTTTCATTCACAAGAATTATTGTTGTGGAAAGACCCTATTAGGGATTTAAATCTTAGATAAACCCTTCTTTCTATTTGACACTAGGCAATGCAACATTTGTGGATCTGTTTCCCTAGTAAAACAAGAAAAAATTATTTCATAATGTAGGGTTATTTTTTGTGACCTTATAATTTCCTTCCACTGAATGTTTATTCATGTTATTTCATCAATTTAACTAACCTAAATTGAATGTACATGGTTTGGGATAAATGTCAAAAGTCTTAAGATCTATATATTGTCTCTTTAGAGGAGGTAGATATTAATGATTTTGTTTATCAAGATGGTAGCTAATTTAATTTGGCCTAATGTTATATGTCACATGTATGATCATGACATGGGCCATTGAAGATTCATAAATATGATAGTGCCACTTCTTACATCATTTTTTAGTATATTAGGGAGTGGATCTATCAATGTGTGTACTTTGAACTATGATTGATTTTAAGAGGTAGACCCTTATTCTAGTTAATTTATATTCCTCCAATGATGTTATAAAATAAATGAACCTTTGGAATTGGATAAAAAAGTAGGTAAATATATCTCTCTAGATAATGTTTTGATAAATCAACATGGTTAAATCTATGGAAGATAAATACTGTGCATTACCTATGAAGTGTCTTGATGATGAATTAGAGGCATGTTTTTACACTTTTAATAAATTAAGGTTATTAAACCATAATCATCATATCAAAACCTATATTCTTAACCCTTTGTTAACATCGAATAAATTTTTTGTAGTAAAAAATATTTTTCTTTGAACAAATATTTGACAAGCTAGTAAATGTGATTTTAGATGTTTTTTATATGATCATAGTGTATGAATTTTTTTATTGAATGGTTTACTTTTCTAGTGATATTTTTAAACAAATAGGTTTAACTCAAGACCTTAAATATGTAACATGAACTAACCATCACTCAGATTGAAAGGATTTGGAGCTTATATTATCACCCAAAGAGTGTGTATATTAGGCTTAGCTAATGAGAAGTAACCATTATGCACATTTCCAGTTTAATCAAGATGTTTGGAAGAAAATTTTCATTGTTGGGAAAGATGTCTAATTGTGCTTATAGTCAATAAAGGTTCTCATGAATTTGAAAAATCCACCTTGAGTGTGATTTTACAATAAAAAGCTATTGAGTTAAGATATAAAGTAAATTAGCAAAGTTTCATAATGCATGTAGATACATAATTTGACGCCATATTAAATACCTAAATATTAGGGATAAAGTTTCAACAAATATTAAAGAGATAAAATTTCATCATTATAATATACAAATCAAGGCTATAAAAGAATAGAGAAACCATATTGCTAGTCTCAATACATTTTGTAAAACCTTTGTTAACCATTATAAACAATTATTTCAACTTCCTTGTTATTGCTCTTTGTAAACTCCCTTTAAGTGAAATAGTGGCATGTGATATTACTCTCTCCCTTGAGTGGAATCATAATGCAATTGTTAACATGTTTAAGTAAAAATATGTAGGCTTTGATGGATTTGTTTTTAAGTTATATTGAACCTTGTACAACTGAGTGGGCCCTGATTTACACAAATTGATGTAGGAGCATTACGTTTTACTTTTTATTTTTAGAAATTTTGGTCTAGAATAGGTAAAGTAGATCATATTTTCATCTAGTTTAATATTTTCAATGCTTCATTTTTCCTTATTTTTATCATTTTAGTTTATTTTCAATTTTGACACCAAAACTTGAAATTTTAAACTTATTTTGGGTGTTTTAAGAGATTTCCTCATCTTCTAATGTTTGGTTGGGTCATGATGGTTAATGAAGAGGTATAAAAACTACATAGACATGTTTTGAAATAGTTTAAATTTATTAAATATATTAAGAAATTATCTAGATTATTTACAACAATATAATTATATATCATAAAATTAAGAGCAAAATAAGCAGATTCGCAACAAAAATTGGTGAAAGAGTAGAATACTTAAATATTATGACTGAGACACTTTAAGGTGTAAACCTCCACAAAAATGCAATAATAGAATAATTCAAAACATGATCATAAAATACTAACCACTATATCTTATATATACTCTACTTAGCCATGATTAGTCCATAGGTCAACCATACTAGGGTTTGTGCATGGAGTTGGGGGCATTTCTATACACATTACCCATAACATGATCATGTTATGTCAATAAAATAATTATTTTATTGACATAACATGGTCTCTTTATTTAAAGTATGGATCAGTAATTACCAAGACATAATGTGATACTTTAATACATAATGTGGTAATGCTATTTAAAATCAATAATGCAATCACATTAATAAAATGATAATGTTACCTCTATCAGCAAAAAAATAAAAATTTGAACTTGATTACAAAATTCCTCATTTTTAATTCAAGTTGTTTATTCCCCTCACTCTCCTCTACTTTGTGACCACGTTTTTCCCTAGTGAGGCCTAACATTGTTGGAATTCATCCCAAGAAGCTTGAAACAATAGTGAATTGATGATGCAACCATGTAGAAGAGGTAAGTGCTAAAAATCAAGACCTTTTAACCCTAAATTTTATTAGTTTTTTTTATTTTCATTGTTTAATTGGTAATTTATTTGTTTTGAACATCCATTATTGATAACCCTCATGTTACTCAACCTAAACCTCTTGTTCCTCAACCAAGCCCACCACTTAACCCTCCACCTAACTCTCCTTATAATCCTCCTCCTAACCATCCCATAGTTCCACAAAATCCCCTAGGCAATTGATAGAGTCTCATTGACCATATTATATAAAATAAAATTGAAATTAAAGAACAAATTAGGTGAATGAAGGATACCGATTCCACTAACACCCACCACACCTATCTCGTTAATTCCCTAGAGTCATTATTAGGTCAACTTGATTATATAAACAGTCAAATTAACATATGGGCTTCATATTGGGATAGTTGTATGAATTATTATGTTGATAAATTGTCATCATATGAGGTCATTAAAAAATACATAAAAATACTATATTTAGGCCTCATTCATTGACCTAGCCACCAATGCACCATTTCTAATAAATTATAAACATTTGCAAATCCATCATTGCTAACATAATTTAATCACAGAAAATTTATGTGACCAATGGCAGATGGTGTTTGATTATACACCATGTAACAACCAAGAGGTCTCGTTATTTTTTTTTAGTAAAATCTACTATGATTTTTTACTCAATTATATTATAAAATGTTTTTATTATAGTGAGTTTTAGGGCTGATGGAAATGCTCTGTACAAGATTGACCAAGTACACATCTTGTGCCTGATCATCTTGGACATATCTATATCAAAAATCCATTTCAACCTGAGATACCCTTTGTAGTTTATGAGGTTTTGGATATCAACACTATACATACACTTAGTTCTCTCACTAATAAAGTTGTTTAACATATGAGTAGACACTCAAAGATCAATTCTAGAGATATGCCACCTAGTATCCATACCCAACCCCACCCTTATAGATCTTATGGTTCTCTATGCACTGGACCTTATGATGATGATAGTACTGGTGGTTCAAAGGGATTGGATAAATATACTTATGAGTGATGTTTTTGGCACACAAATATGGTGTGTAAACATTAGCCACTACATAGATGCAGGTATATTTTACATAAATATCATGTTAAAATTAAGTTATATTTATGAATTTGATTTATCTAACTATTAATCTACATAGAAATTGAATAATATATATGTAATTATTTATGTCCTAGGAAGAGATGGTGCCTTCGTCATCATAGTCCATATTTTAAATATTTGATTTTACGTAGCCATTATTTACGTATATGGATCCAACCAGTAGCCCATGTACTACTACATATGTTAATGTTAGGATGACACATTTTAATTATAAAAAGGTAAAATTTTGAGTTAATCTAATACTCTATGTATAATTATTATGTGTATATTTGCCTTGTAAGTTTGAGTTAAATTTATCTATCAACGATCTTAAAATTTAAGTGCAATGATATTAAATACACTCTTGGTTAAATAAAGGATAAAAAAACTTTCCATACATATCTTTGATACTTTATATAAAAGTAAGTGAGACTTTGTTTACATTTATTTGATGGCTCAAGTAGAGACTCCTCCATCTTATGAGCTGAGATAAACATAGGCATTATTTTTGTAATTTTATTTGCATAGGCGCTGATAGAGGTTAATATTAACTTGTAATATTTAATTAAAAATTAGACATTTTAAAAAAAAATTAACACGTAGTTGGGGCAAATATAAATTATGTGAATGTATTCGGTATGCAAGTTTATCCCATGACATCTAGCAGTACAATTCATATGATTAGTTTAAAAAATTATCATGTTTCTTCACTATATTAGATGCATGTTCAAACAACTAAGCCTCTATCAACTCATTTGAGCAACAAAAGTAGATTGAGGAGGATTGGGAGCTTACAATAAGTGCATGTTCAATTTTTTTTATTCTAGTTTCAAATTAATTTCTTAACAAGTGGTTGAATGTATTTTACGCTAATTTTGAAATAATACTTGTATTTAAATAGGTTAAGTTATAAGTGAGTTATGAGTGTAGGACCCACACTCATATTTTAGAGTAATCCAAGGCATTCAAGGAACATCTATATACCATCAAGGCATCTGATGGAAAGTCTTATTCAAGGAATGAATAGAGAAGGAGGATATTTGATGATTAATATATCTAGCATGAGATTGTATTTTTTGTATGCCTATATGGAAATATACACATTTTACGCATTGTATATACATATATGACATTCACCTGACATTAAATACTTTGTTAGTATATGTTGTAATTTTTTGTATGCCTATCATGGAAATATATGTATTATTAACATTGTACATATGCCTATATGATTTTTTTTGAATTTTCATCTAAATTATGTTAATTTATCTAATCTCTATTTAATTTTAATTTAAAATGTTATTGTATAGTGTTGTTTTGATCTTCTAAACTATTATTTTTCACATCTCATATTTAAATTTGTACACAAATGAGCATTAATAAATTTTTATTTTTAATGTTATAAATATTTGATCTCCTTTTTTTTAAATTAATTTTTTTATTTGATTGTGTGGAGTGGAAATAACTAATGACACTCTTATCTATTTTTCATTTTTCATCAACCACTAACAACTTTTTAAGTGATCATTAGGACAATTTAATTTCACTTAAGGCCCAAAACCAATAATGTTAATACTTTTATAATAAAAATACATAAAATCATTCATAAATCCATAAAAATTTCTCACTCTGATAACTCTACCTAAAAACGTGATCATTCACCTTGACCTATCTCTAATGCCTTTTTGGATAGCTATTATTGAAACTAGGCCTACTACTTGTATGTCTTCTATGATTTTTCTTCCTTTATACTTTCCATTTCCTACATGTTTTGGGGGTGTATAATATCCAATGCCAAGTTTTTTCCCTCCAATCATGTTAGATCAATACACCCACCATCAATTTCAACCTCAAGGACACCCTTCTCAATACAATAAAATGCAATTTTTTTAGCCTAAATTCAAAAAGATATAAAATGAAATATGTAAGTCACTTATCTAAACCATCAAATGCTTACCCTGACTATTTAATCCCTTAATTTTTTAAGCATGGAATATACTAAGAGGGGGGGGGTGAATCAGTATATTATATATCTTATAAATCTTTCCTTTAACCAAATTCCACTTAATCAAACATTCAAGATATGCAATAAAACTCAAACAATAAACATCACACAAGATAGAGAGAGACACCAGATATAACGTGGAAACCCAATGTTGGAAAAACCATATAGAATTAATCTCAAATATATTCATGAGAACAACCCCACAGGAGCATCATACCCCTTTGCCAAGTACAAACCTTAGCTATAATTCCTGAGTGCCAACCCATAGGAGCTTCAAACCCCTTTTCTAAGCACCAACCCAACACCTATTCGTGAGCACCAATCCATAGGATAACCAACCCCTTTGCCAAACAACAACTTAGAAACAATTCGTGAGCACCAACCCACAGGAGCACCAACCCCTTTGTGTATACCACAAACCTATCTCTCAATGTTCCTATCTCAACAATTGATAGATCAATACAACAAAATGACCTTTGGCCTTCCCCCTTTGTGACCTTTCAATACTCATGGAAAATAGCACCAATTTTGGATGACCCTTCATATCTAAGCATTTGAAAAGTCATGTGGTGACCCTTCATGACCAAAAACGTCTTTCCCACTTTTGTCCTTATCTTTGGTGACTTTTCATATTCCTTAAAGTGTCCCTTCATGAGAAATTCGCCCTTTACTCTTTTGTCTTCACTTGGTGACTCTTGGTATTCCCCAAGATGACTCTTCATGGGAAAATTCATCCCATCCTTCTTTTGTCTTTATCCCATAACTCTTTGACTTCTCCATGGGCCCTTATTTTGTCTCATATGCAACCAGAAATATATTCATTAATATTAAATAAATATTAACTCATATTAGCCAAGATAAACAACATTAAATGCAATGGGGACTTTATCACCAATAATACTAAACCTTTGACATCAATGACAATATTTCCAATAATCTCCCCCTTTGTCATTGATGGCAACCTCAATCCTGAAATTGCCACATCCTGTCACCTATACATCTTGTCATCTAAAAACATACAGTAACTCCCCCTTATTGTAGCAACCTGTACTTGTTCCCTGTACCTATTTTATACACCTATACCTATACCTATTTTTCTCCCCCTTTGACATCAATGGAAAAGGGCCTACCTGGAGCTAACACTTATCTTCCCCTCACTTGATGGTAAACATCAATGGTAGGAAGTAATAGAAATTACTCCCAACTCTTCTGACTGATCTTTGAGAAGATATCTGATTTTACCTATCCTTTGAGAATCTACAATCAACTCATTTGAATATTTTCTTCTAATCTCACAACTTTCCACATGAAACTTTAAGGTGTATTCTTGATCACATATTTTCCTTACACTCAATATATTATGCTTATAAAACATTCTTAGTCTTGGTTCTACCATTATGCAAAAAATAAAGTACCTTTTCTGGCTATCTTGGTAGTGGTTTTATCTCTGAATCTCACTGTACCACCATTGATCTTCTTTTCTCTTATCTCCTGTCATATGCCTCGAACATTCGCTATCAACGAACCATGGCTGATCTTTATCTCTTACATGCAAAGTTTTTTGCACCAACATAGAATCTTCAGGTTGTTTCTTTTGCCATGAACCTTCTTCCTGATGAATGGATCTTTGAAATTTTGATCCTCCTTGATTGAATCTGCATGAGTATCCTTTTCTTTCTTTCTGAAACTATTAGCTCTTTTTCAACATTCTAATTTATTATGACCATAATCTTTTGAAACATTGCATATGCAAGAATCATTCTAATAGCCTCAAACCATAATACTGATGCAAAATTTTCTTCAAAAATATATTCCCTCAAAAGATACACAAATTAATTTGCTAGCTGACCTTCTTGTCATGCAACATAATCAAGACCCAATAGCATCCACCATGCTTCAATTTTTAAAAGTGTCTCCTTAGAGCCTAAAAGAGACACCCCACACAATAGGGTTCTAGAAATAAATCTCAGGAGATTCCCACATCTCCTCTGTTTCTTCCTTGATATTCTTGTGTTTTTATTTTAGAATCTGTTTAAGCATGTCTAACCATTTTGACTTACTAACCTTATCATTTATTATGTTCTTATTTTTCTCATCTTTTGCAACTATCTTATCTTGACAAATCTCATACTCAAATGTAACAAGAGATTCTTTACAATCCTTCTTATTTGATTCTTTATCTACTATAGCAAGTAATTCATTTTCATTCTTAAACTCAACCTGATCAACCTTTGCTATTTTATGTCTCCAAACCTTAATTTGACTCTTCTTATGTTTTCTTGATTCTCCTTCTTTAGCTTCTTGGACATCTGTGCTTTCCTGATCTACCTTCGAGCTGTAAAACTTTTCAAAAAGGAACCTGCTCTGATACCAATTGTTAAGCATGGAATATACTAAGAGGGGGGGTGAATAAATATATTATATATCTTATAAATATTTTCTTTAACCAAATTCCACTTAATCAAACATTCAAGATATGCAATAAAACTCAAATAATAAACATCACACAAGACAGAGAGAGACACCAGATATAACGTGGAAACCCAATGTGGGAAAAACCATAGAGAATCAATCTCAAATATATTTGTGAGAATAACCCCATAGGAGCACCATACCCCTTTGCCAAGTAAAAACATCAGATATAATTCATGAGCACCAACCCACAGGAGCTTCAAACCCGTTTGCCAAGCACCAACCCATAGGAGCACCAACCCCTTTGTGTATACCACACACCTATCTCTCAATGTTGCTATCTCAATAATTGATAGATCAATACAACATCTCCTTCCTCTCTCTCACCTTTGCTCTTCTAAGATAGATATAACAAATACAAATCATATTCATCTCTCACAATTTCTCTTCTAAGCTAGATATTACAATATCAAAATCAACCTCACTCTTCCATATAATACAAATGGCTACTCAAGCCTTTATTTATAGCTTTCCAAATGACCTTTGGCCTTCCCCCTTTGTGACCTTTCAATCCTCATGGAAAATGGTGTCAATTTTGGATGACCCTTCGTATCCAAGCATTTAAAAAGTCATGCGGTGACCCTTCATGACCAAAAACATCTTTCCCACTTTTGTCCTTATCTTTGGTGACTTTTCGTATTCCTTAAAGTGTCCCTTCATGATAAATTCACCCTTTACTCTTTTGTCTTCACTTGCTGACTCTCGGTATTCCCCAAGATGACTCTTCATTGGAAAATGCATCCCATCCTTCTTTTGTCTTTATCCTGTGACTCTTTGACTTCTCCATGGGCCCTTATTTTGTCTCATATGCAACCAAAAATATATTCGTTAATATTAAATAAATATTAATTCATATTATCCAAGATAAACAAAATTAAATGCAATGGGGCCTTTATCAGCAATAATACTAAACCTTTGACATCAATGACAGTATTTCCAACATAATCACATATTGAATCACTAAATTTGAACCTTAGTGATAAATCCATGGAATAAGTTGCATTAATGGGTCCTAAAATGCATCTTTTTGGCATTGAATAGACAACTTTTTGATCTCTAACTGTCATTTTTTCCTTTAGGACGTGAAATTTTGAATATATTTATTTTATCACATCTACATATTTAAATTACATATTATAAAATTTATATAATATTCAAATCCACATAGAAATACATTTTTACTAGCATTTAGGTGTGCATAAACACTGACAACAAATGTTATCAATGTTAAATGTGTGGTTACAAAAATTTGATTATGATGCTTCTTTAAAAAAATTTGCACTATCAACATGTTTTCAAGGTGTATAATGTTTAAGACCAGTATTTTAGCCTCTCATCATTTTTGATCAACAAACTCAAAACCCATTCTAGCCTCGAGAATGCCCTTGCCAATACCAAAAAAGTTGTTTTTTAGCCTAAGTTCAAACATGCATAAAATGAAACATGTAATTCATTTATATGAATAATAAAATCCATACCCTACCTATTTAATGCCTCTAACCTTACCCTAAGTTACTTACGTCAAACCTGCAGTATCAATCCATGACACAAGTGAAGTTACAGGACCTAAAATGCAACTTTTTGGCATTGAATAGACAACTTCTTGAGCTCTAACTATCATTTCTGACTCTGGGAGATCTAGTTGATAATATATCACTTAAATAATATGTGTGTGTGTGTGTGTGTGTGTGTGTGTGTGTGTGTGTGTGTGTGTGTGTGTGTGTGTGTGTGTGTGTGTGTGTGTGTGTGTGATCACATTTAAAAGACATTCAAATAAACCAAGATGTACATTTTCACTACCATTTAGGAATGTGGAAACACTGACAAAAAATATTGTCAAAGCTAAAGTTAAGGTTGTAGAAATTTGATTATGATGATTCTTGACCATAACCTAGAATTAAAAACACATATTATGGGGTAGATAACATCCAATACCAAATTTTTAACCTCACATCATGCCTGATTGAAAAACCCACCACCCATTCTACCCTTAAGAACACCCCTCCCAATACGATAAAAATGCAATTTTTAAACCTATGTTCAAACACATGTAGAACAAAACTAATAATTCATTTATGAGAATATTAAGATCCTTAAGTGACCTATTTAATCCATCTAATCACATCAAAAATCACTTAGGTGTAACCTTAAATATAAATTTGAGTCATAAGTTTTAATAGCGGATCTTAAAATGGAACATTTTGGCATTGAATAGATAACTTCTTGATCCCTAACTGCCATTTCTACCTCCGGGACCTCTAGTTGAGAATATATAACTTTTATCATCTTTAGATAGTAAAATTACATGTTCTCACATGATGATGACATTAAAATACACTTGAAATTATATTTTTGCTACCACTTAGGACTGTAGAAACAATTATGACACATGTTATCAAAGTTAAAGTTGTGGTTACAAAACATTGATTTTGACGTTAAAACAAGTATAAACTAGCATTACCAACACATACAATGGGAATATAATGTCTAAGACTACATTCATATTCATTCATCATGCTCAACTGATAAACTTGCCACCTATTTTGGAATAAAAAATGTCGTTCCCAATATAAGAAAAATATAGTTTTTAAGATTAAGTTCAAACAAACATAAAACAAAACCTATAACTCATTTTTGTAAACCATTAGATATCTCCCTTACCCCTTTAATCACTATAATCACACTTTGAATCACTCATATTGAACCTTTAAGAGCAATCAAAGGCATAATTTGTAGTGATAAGTCTTAAAATATAACTTTTTAGCATTAAATAGATAACTTCTTGAGTTCCAACTGCCATTTTATCTCCCTGACATCCAATTGAGAATATATCACTTCAATCACATATAGATATCAGAATTACACATGCTAAAACTACCAGAACATTCAAATCCATCCATAAGTAAATTTTCAAAATTGAATTTATGGTTGCATAACTCTAATTTTGATGCTTCCTGACCAAAAATTGGTACTACCAAGATGTCTACCATCACACATGATTAAAAAAACACTGCCCATTATATCCTAAAGAATTCCCTTCCTATTGTACAATAAAAATCTATTTTTTAGACTAAATTCAAAGATGCATAAAATAAAACATGTAAATCATTTTTGAAAGCTGTCAAATCCCTTCCCTACCTACTTAATCCCTCAAATCACACACTAAAACACTAAGGTAGAATATTTGAAATAAATGCATGACACAATTTGATGTGATGAGTCCTAAAATGCAATGTTTCTCCATTGAATAGGAAACTTTTGCAGTGTTAATTGCCATTTCTATCTTTGGGACCTCCAATTAAGAATTTATCACTTCGATCATGTCTAGATAGATAAATTGCATGTTCTCCCACTGCCACAACATTCAAATCCACTTGGAAGTGAATTTGCATTAACATTCAGGAGTGTAAAAACATGAAGTAGATAGAAAATTAACTTCTCTTATCATGAATAATATGGAATTATTTACTAAAAATGCCAACCATGTGAAGGTAGAAGCTTACTTGGTACCACTAACCTACAAAAAAAATATTAGTAATTAATTATAAAAATAAATTCATATGTAATACCTATAAAATCAAAACATTTGATTAATTTATTACATCTATAATTAAAAAGTTAACATATCTACATATTTCAATCTAATGAACCACTATGATTTGCTCTAACTTTGAAAGTATCAAGAATATCTTCATGGTATAACTCCTAAACTTTACATGGTTTATTTTTTAATGGCCTGTCATGATAGTTTTGCAATTGAATATCTATTTCATGAATCAAACTTTAATAGTGCATTATCTTCCTATGTGTTTAAAAATCTTTAAACAAACGTTTGTCTAATTTTTTTTAATATATCATCAAAACAAAGTTCTAATGACTACTACTGACATAGTGGAATATTAAATGTTTTCTCCATCTATAAATAGGGAATTTAAGTTTTTTTAATCTCTTTACACACTGACACAAGTAGTAATCTATTCCCTGTTCATTGTCTTCATCTCCAATAAATACAAAAACATGCCCTGTATCACAAAATACCATTTTTAGTGACACTATGAAGATATATAATGAGAATACATTATATATAAAGAAAAATATTGTACCTGGTTGCACTATATAAGATACATTACCAATGTAATCTAAAATTTTTGTATTTATAAGTTGTAATATTTTTGGAACCTAATATGTGTTGATGGAATTAAAATTTTAGAACTCTATTCATCCACCCACTCTTTTGACTCACATTCATTCCGAATAGATTCCATGCATGTAGAAAAAAAACATGCCAAGTGTCTCATATGAACAGTCCAAGAACTTGAATTTGAGATATGAAATGAGTGGATCTCACTTGAACCCATTAGAGTCATACAATTCTCATACTTTTCCAAGTGTCTTTCATTCATTAACCATAAATGTCTATGAATAGTAAAATTTAGTTGATCACCATGACACATGTTCTCATTACACCATTCTGCAATGATCTTTGCATCTATAAAATCATCACCCTCTTCAAATTTCAACTCATCCCTTGCAATGACTCTTTTTACACATGATCCAACACTGTAGTGGTCCCCTTTTCTATGGTTAGGCTAAGTGAAACTTTGAATGTTTTTTACACTATTGGTAATGTCCATGCTACTCAACTAATAAAACATCCATGCATTTTTGAATTGCAATGTGCAATTGTCTGATCAAATGTAATTTTGATTGAAAGTAATGTTCCTTTGACTCAATTGTTCATATAACTTCTAAAAAAACCTTACACATACTTTAAATAATTTGACTGATCATCGTTAATATAGAAATTTTACTCCCTTAGTATTATTTATTTATGCTCTATACTATCATTTACATGCATTAATGTTATATGCACAAATATGGCAACTTGTGATGAGTTGTAATATTGTAATTAAAATTATGTTTATGGTTTGAATGTGTAATTTTTAGGAAATTAAAATAATGGAATAATAAAACCAAGTGGGAATGTATACCTTCTTAACTTGATATATTCATCCAAACCTATATCCCTTTGTGTGTGCCTAACATACTCATAAACAATTTTCTCCCTAAAATTGGTAAAAATTTCAAAAACAATTATCTTTTTTGTAAAAAACTCATACCTTTTATATTTTTTTTCATATTTTAATTGATAATTCACTAATTTATATTTACATTAATGAAATAGTTTATATAAAATATCAATTTTAATATCTTCATGGATACCTTTTTTTAATTTTAGTAATCCACCACAAATGTTGCAATTTCTATCTAAACATGATTTATTATAAAATAATTGTCCATATGATCCTTTACAAAAATAGCTGGAATAAATTTATTGGATGATTTTAGTGGAAATTAATTTCCAAACTCATAAAAAATATTGTTAGTATGCATATTACAATGAATATGGTGAAAAACATCATAATGCATTGAAAATTTTACACATTGCAATGAAATGTTGAAGTTATGGTTGTAAAACTCTAATAATAATGCTTCCTGACCAAAAAATGGAACTAAAAACACATCCTATGGGGCATATAATTTCCAATTCCTAGATATTATCCTCACATCACACCTGATTGACAAACCCACCACCCATTATGGCCTCAAGAACACCCTTCCCAATACAAGAAAAAAAATAGTCTTTTAGCCTAAGTTCAAACTCATGTAAAATGAAACCTATAATTAATTTATGTGAATATATAGATACTTACACTACCTATTTAATCCCTCCATTCCAACCCTGAAGTACTCAGGTGGAAACTTAGATATAAATTTGTGGCACAAGTTACAATGACGGGTCCGAAAATAGAACTTTTTGGCATTAAATAGATAACTTCTTAAGCTCTAACTTCCATTTCTACCTATGGAACCTTTAATTGATAATATATCACTTTTATCACATATATATAGTCAAATTACACATTCTCACATCACCAATATATTCAAATCCACTTGAAACCATATTTTCACTATTGTTAAAGAGCGTAGAAATGCTAACAAGTAATGTTGTCAAAGCTGAAGTTGTGATTGTAGAACATTAATTCTAATTTTAAAATGAAAAAAAATGTCATTTTCAATACATCCAAGGGGAATATAATTCTTGAGACTTGGTTCCTATCCTTGCATCATGCTTGATCAACATACCCTTCTTTTGGGCTCAAGAACACCCTTCCCAATACAATAAAAATGTAGTTTTTAATCCTAACTTCAAACATGCATAAAATAAAACCTATAACTCATTTTTATGAACTACTAGATCCATCCCATACCTAATTAATCCCTATAATCACACATTGAATCACTTAGGTAGAACCTTTAAGAGTAATCTATGGCACAACCTAAAATATAACTTTTTAGCATTGAATACATAACTTATTGAGATCTAACTACCATTTTTACCTCCCTGACCTATAGTTGAAAATATATCATTCCAATCACATCTAGATATGAAAATTACACATGCTTACACTATCATGACATTCAAATCCACCCAAAAGTACATTTTCTAAATTGAATTTGTGGTTGCATAACTCTAATTACAATGTTTCCTAACCAAATACTAGAACTACCATCACATATGGGTGTAATATAACATCCTAGACTAGGTTCTTGGCCTCTTATAAATCACTATCAACAAACTCACCACCCATTACTACCTCAAGAATTCCCTTCACAATACAATAAAAACGGATTTTTTAGATGAAGTTTAAACACGTATAAAATGAAACTTGTAACTCATTTTTGTGAATTGTTAGATCCCTCACGTGCCTTTTTAGTCCCTCTAATTACACATTAAAGCAATCACTTGGCACCTTTGAGAGAAATATATGGCATAAGTTATAGTGATGAGTCCTAAAATGCAACATTTTGCTATTGAATAGGCATCTTCTTGAGGTATAATTGCCATTGCTTCCTCCAAGACCTCTAGTTGATAATTTATCACTTTGATCATGTATAGATAGGTAGATTACATGTTCTCCCATGACCATAATGTTCAAATACACCCAAAAGTGCATTTTCATTAAAGTTGAAGTGCAGAGAAACACTAAGTACTTAAAAAGTTAGCTTCTCTTATCTTGAAGAATATGGAATTCTTTACTGACAGTGCCAACCACATGAAAGTGAAATATTATTTGGAACCACTAACCTACAAAAAAATGTTACTAAGAAATTGAAAAATAAATTCATATTTACTACCTAGAAAATATAACATAATTGGTAAAATTGATTACATCTACATTTGAATAGTTAACATATCTACATATTTCAATCTAATGAACCACTAAGATATGATTTAACCTTGATAGTATCAAGAAAAACATCATGTTCTTACATCCAAACATTTCATAGTTTCCTGTTTAAGGGCCTCCCATGATAGTTTTGTAATTAAATATTTATTCGATAATTAAATTTGAATAGTACATTATATTCCTATGTGTTTCAAACTCTTAAAATAACCATTGATCTAAATTTCTTATAGTATATTTCCAAAACCAAGTTTCAATTATTATCACTAATCAAGTAGGATATTCAATGTTTTCTCCATCTATAATTGGGGAAGTAAATTTTTTCTCTCTCTACACATGGACACAAGTAGTAATGTTTTCCCTTCTTCATCCTTATCTGTAATGACTTAAAAAATATGACCTATATCACAATAAACCATTTTTAGTGACACTATGAAGATATATAATGAAAATAAATTATACACAATGAAAAATATTCTACCTAGCTATACTAGATCACATACATTGTCAAGGTAATCTGAAAATGACATATCTATTATGTCAAAATATTTTTGGAACCTAGTATGTGTTGATTGGAATTAAAATCTTGAAACTCCAATAGTCCACCCACTCTTATGACTCACACTCATTCCAAATAGATTCCATGCATGTAGAATAGAAACATGCCAAGTGTGTTGTATTAACAGTCTAAGAACTTCAATTTGAGCTATGAAAGGAGTGGATCTCACTTGAACCCATTAGAGTCATACAATACTAATAATTTTCTTAGTGTTCTTCCATCATTAACCATAAATGTCTATGAATATTAGAATTTGGTTGATCAACATGACACATGTTCTCATTGCATATTGTGATTTAAAGATTAGCATTGCATTCTTTCATCTAGCCATGTTGTTGAAAATTATTTAGAATGAATATTGTAGTCACTTTTCCATCTATTTTTTAGTAGGTTTTATGTGATATATAGCATTTATTAATTCCATATGAAAACCCTTCGCAGGTGGAGTGAACAAATTTGGTTGTGCCCTGGTCACATTTATGCCTCTTTGTGCTAAAAAACCCTATGGAGGTTGAATTGCATAATCTCTCCATGTGAGAAACCTACCCCTTAGGTCCTCTCACCTTGGTTCAGGTAGATCTTGAAGTAGCAAGGAGATAACCATACCCATTTTTGGTACCTCTCAAGAGTTTTCTATGCATGATCAATTCTAGATACCAAACCCTTCCTTGACTATAATGACATATTAGAGGATTTTTCAAGTGTGCAAGATGGACTGATAGAGGTGTATAACTAGGAACCAAAACTTTAATAGAATTGTTATTGAGGTTAAAAATGACACTTCTAACACTTGTGTTTCTAGGGACTCTTCTAAAGAGCTTCTATCATTTAAAAAAATAGTTCTCTACCCATTATACTAATCTAACTATCTTTGGTGCATAAACATCACCACTTTGCTGGCATCATTGCCTAGGATACATAAGACACCCATGTCACTTATTTTCTTAGTGAATCTTATATAGAGTTAACACCATTTAAGAAAATTTATTTACCTATTGTACTGGTCTATCTTTGGTGCATCAATGTCACCACTTTATTTGCACTATTATCGAGGAGTAATTTGAAGTCTTGGTTAATTGTGTTATTGGGAAGTCTTGTAGATAATTATAATTATAATTTATCTATTGTTATTTGCTACATTTAGACTATCTTGGCCATTAACATTGCATCATTCCATTGGGGACCTGCCAGGAATTGAAATATTTGACAATTTGACTTCTACTATGTTTATTACAAAACGTTGTTGAAATTACATGTTGGAAGGTCATTTATCCCCTTTTGGACATAATTATGAAAATTTTATTATATTTCCATTTTATCTCATCATTAAATTTAGAAATTATGTTTTAAATGTGTATCAAAATCAATGTGTTAACTATTATATTATATAATTTTGATTCTAGTTGTCACTCTAATATCATATGGTTTCTAGAAGATTAGGGCCTATTTTGAATATTTTCATTTCAAATTTAAGTTTTCTTTATTCTTTGCAAAGATGGAAGTATTGAGATCCTCCTTAAATGTGACTCATCTAAGAGACTTATTTCACCCTTATGTATATATCAAAAAAGAGGGAAATAATATTAGAATCCCATTGAAGGCCAATGTTTAGTTGCTAAAAAATATTCAAATTGCCAAGATCTTAATAATCTTGAGAGTTTTTTTGAACTTCCCATTGTTGAGGAATTTCATATATTTTTTAGTCACTCTAAAAATTATAGTCCTAATTATTATCTAGTTCCATCTCAACTAGATTAATCCCCTCCTAAGTTTGATCCATCAATCCCCCCTCATTTCAACCCTCACATCCTTTAGCTAGTTATTATTGAACCCTTGATTGAAATAATCATCAGGCATAGGGACCCAGATGATGATGAACATCCTAAATTACACATTCTTGGATTCATGTCTATCAATTTGGATAACATACAAGGTTATCCTAATGAATTCCTAAATAAAGCAAGGAAATGCCTTCCAAAATTCCAAGGGAATAATGTAGTGAGTGGTGATCAACAACTGAGGGATTGCCACAATATCATTGAAGACTATGGTGTTGAGTATGAGGATATATGTGCATCAAGTTGTTTATGCATACAGGGGAAGGAGATGCTTGTGAGTGGTTCAATTCACTTCCCTTTGTATGCATTGATTGATGGAAAGAGATGAGATTTTTTTTAGATTTTAGTATGGTGATAGAGTTGAGCAATGGTTTTGTATGGTTGTGTTTGAAAACATAAATAGGAACCCCAATAAGCGCATTCAATACTTAAACACACAGTTCAAAAAAGTTATGATGTCGCTGCCTGAGAATATAAGGCCTAGTGATACAACATTCTTAATCAAATACTATGATGCCTTCGAAAAGAAGGTTGTGTATTACTTGAAGGACAAGGCTCCCACAAACCTATGAATGGCATTCAATATGGCCATCCAAATTGAGAATAACATAAAGGTTGTGGGAAAGCCCATGAATAAGAAGGATCCCTCATGTGTCTACCAGTCAAGACAGTGACCCAAATCCAAATCCAGAATAAAGTGGGACTATTTTCCATAATCAAGACAATGATAGAGTGTATAGGCCTACATGTGATGAAATAATAAATAGAAATTGGAATAGAGGGGATGTGAAATAAGTACCTAATCTATTAAATTCGAAAATGAATGTGGTAAGCTGTGACATTGATGTAAATTGGTGTGACAAGTTCTTCCTTATACATCCTCTATGTGATACATCTAAATTAATTGATGAAAACATGGATAAAACTGAGTCTACATCATCTAGTGATGAAATTATGATGTTCAATTGTCAAAGTCCCTAAAGCAAGATCTCTACCTCTATATAATTGATGAGTGTTGTTATTGTTGATCAGTTTTGGAGTGTGGTATATAAGTTATGTATCCCAACTTGTGAATTTGATTATGAGGACAATATGGCATAGCCATATGAATTACCTGCTAATAAAAAACAAAAAATATGATGGGAGATTTTTTTTAGTTGATCATAGACAACGGCTAATTAATGCAATAGTTTCCTAGGAGAAGGAATACTACTTAAGAAGTAGGGAACTAGTTGATACTCCTCAAAACACTAACCCTACAAATCCAAGGGTACAGGATGCAAGTAAAGAAGCTAAGAAAACTATGGTAGTTCTTAATACTTGAAAACTAGTACCCATTTCCAAATTTGCTAGTCCTAGAGGTGTTTCCACTAAAAATAAAGTACCTTTGATATTTAGTACTTCTAAGGGTGTGAGTGATGTTGAATAGATTACACATTTGAAGGCTGCTACTAAACATGCAAATCCACCACAACCTACTCCACTTTAGACCTTAAGTGATTGTATTCTAGATGATGGTGTTGTTACCCTTCCACCAAATACTCCTCTTCCTCATTATAGTATTTGAATATGGATGTGGTATTTGTGGGCTCCCTACCTAAGTGGGGAACGCTGGTGTCGTGTAAATCGGAAGCTAGTATGGGTGGAAATTTATAAATAGACCTTTCTTACACCACCATTCCATTACATGGTAATATGGTCAAACTCTATAGATAACTAAAGATGATATATGTAATTTAAGATCCAAGGCATGCTCAAAATGAAGTATTGTATATAGACATTGGGCTTGGAAAGTTCATTGGGAATGTTGACACTAACAAACAACCTACCATTCTTGATGTTAAACCTGAAAATGAAGGTGATGTTTGGAAGGTGTGTTTTGATGGGTCTTGTTCCAATATTAACAATGTATTACGGGCTATATTATGTGCCCCCAATGGTAATCATTTCAAGTCTATCCTTTTAGTGCACTAATATTAATGCTAAGTATGAGGCACTCTTGCTTTTTTTACAAATTGCCCATGAACATAGAATTAAAATATTGATTGCCAAGTGTGATTTTGAGCTACTGGTAAAATAAGTCCATAATACTTATGCCACAAAAAACAAAAGGTTGAAATAATATCAAAATGTTGTTTGGGATTTGATTGAATTATTTGATGCATTCAATCTTTATTATCATGATAGAAGTTTCAATGAAGAAGCTGACAAACTATAGGGTTAGGTTCTCAATGTAAAATTGTAAATACAATTTCACATTGTCAATATCAAGTGGATGTGCTTGTTAAGCCTTCAATACCAGACAATGTTCATCACTAGCAAGTGTTTTATGATGATGAAAAAATTAATATGTTTCTAAATTATGAAGCTGAGTTCCACGATTAACTCATAGAATTGGAATCTATGGTTTAGGTTTGTGATGGAAAAGAAACCTTGTTTGGGAAGGACATTATGTAGTTGAAGACAAATAAGCTCCCTAAAGGATTAGTAAGTTTAGAAGTGTATTTTAATGGAGTGGATAGAATCAAGACTCAAGATTCATTTATTTCAAAGGATGTGACTAAGTGTAATTTAGGTTCTCATGAGAATTAAAGGAAGGTTTAGTTGGCTACTCACCTAAGTACAACTGAGAAGTAGGTTTCCATGTAGATGCTAATAAAGTACTAGGATTGTTTATCATGGTCTTATTTTGAGTTGAAATGATATAGGGAAGACTTGTTCCAACATGCCATCCCATTTTAGCCTAATAACAAACCTTTTGGGTAGAAACAAAGACTTGTTAACCCCATCTTGGCTATTAAGATGAGGGATGACTTAAAGAAGCTAAGGTATGGTGGTATCATTTAGCCCATTAGGTATTCATCATGGGTTGCAAATTTAGTCCCTATGATAAATAAAAATGGTGACATCTACTTGTGTGTAGATTTTCAAATTTTGAATAAAGCTTATTTAAAAGATAATTATTCCCCACCCATTATGGATAACCTAATGTAAAGTGTTATAGGATCATAGATGTTATCTACTTTAAATGAATTCTGCAGATATAAATAGTGTGTGGTGAAGGAATCCAAGAGACCCAAGACCACATTTACAATGCCTTTGGGCAAATATGTATATATGAGGATGCCTTTCAGGTTAATGATTATTGATGAAATGTTTCAATGAGCTATGGATCTTAATTTTATAGGTATGGTTAACAAATTTATAGTTGTGTATTAGGATTATATTAATGTGTACTCCAAGACTAGAGAAGAACATTTGGAGCATCTAGAGAAAATGCCAATTAGATGCAAGGATTTTTGTAATTTAAGTTAATCCAAATAAGTGCCACTTTGGATTAAAAAAGGCCAAGTAACTAGGAAATATAGTGTCCAAATATGGTGTTGATTTACCCTGAGAGGGTAGAAGTCATTGACAAAGTGCCCAATAGTACAAGAAGGGAATTCAGTTCTTCTTTGGAAAAATTAATTTTGTAATGAGGTTTGTGTCCAACTTTTCTAAGATCACTCTACACATTACTTCCATGTTGAATAAGGACTAAACCATCAAGTGGGTGGAGAAGGTTGTGCAAGCAATGAATGACATCAAAGGAGCTCTAAAGTTTGCCCCTATTTTGGTTAGCCCTGATTACACTAATCCATTTTAGATTTTCTCTTTTTCATCATATAACACAATTGCTGCTATCCTATTGTTAAATAATGAAGATGGTCATGAGGAATTGATAAATTTATTTATCAAAGCTATGAAAGGTTTTGAAATGAATTACACCATCAAGGAAAAACATGAATTTACTTTCTTGAAGGCTGTTAAAGTGCTTATACCTTCTATTCTAAGTTCAAAGATTGTTTCTTATATCTCACATACCATGGTAAGGGACATCTTAACTTAGACTGAAGAATCCAATAAGAGATGCAGGTGGGTCAACAAGTTGTAAGATTATGACATGGATATTAAAACCGCCAAGATAGTGTGAGGGAAAGTTCTATCCAAGTTCATGGTTGAGACCAATTTACAATTTATTGAGGTAAATACTGCTATTTTTAGTGTTAATAACTCCTTGAGTCAATTTAACATGTCTCCATAGTTTAAAAACATTTTATATTACTTGAAAACTATGAATTATCCCCTTTAATTGAACAAGAATCAAAGGTGGAATCTTAAGCTTATTTCACAAAAGTACCTCTTTATTGAAAATGGAATTGTATGGAAGAATCTGAATGGGGTTCTACTAAGATATATGTTAGAAGAACAAATTACTACTTGATTGAATAATTCCACAGTGGAGTATGTGGTAGCCATTTAGCTCATAAAATTTTGAGAGCTGGTTATTGGTGGCCATCACTGTTTAAGGATGTTGGTCGTAAAGTTAGAGAGTATGAGAAGTATCAGTGATTTTTGAGAGGATGGAAGATTTAGGTTCTCTTACTTTTCATCCTATGATGATTGAAGGACCATTAAAATAATGGGGAATGGATTCCTTTTGAGAAATTATTTATTCGTCAAGTACTGGACATAAATGGATAGTAGTTGCAATTGACTACTTCAAAAAATGGGTTGAAGCAGTCCCTACAAAGAAGGCTACACACCAGGTGGTTATGATTTTTTTTCCAAATCATATTATTTGTAGATTTGTTATGCCTATAATAATTATTGTTGATAATGCCATGAGTTTCAAAGCTAAACCTTTAGTAGCATTGTGCAAAGAGTATGAGATTGAATCGACCTATGCTTCCAATTACAACCCTCAGGAAAATGGGCAAGCAAAATCTAGTAACAAGAACTTGATCAAAATCATTGATGAACATTACAAGAAAATAAGAATAATTGGGGTGAAAAATTGAAGTTTGTTTTATGGGTTTACAAGATCATGCTCAAAAGAGCTATAGGCAAAAGCCCTTTTGAGCTTATTTATTGATCTCAAGCAGTTTAACATATAAATTTGTAGTTTCTAAACTATCAGCTCACATAGTAATTAAAAGATGATGAGCAAGTCAACCACTATGAAAGCAAGATGAACCAAATTATTGAGCTTGATGAAATTTGAAGACAAGCTCATGAAAGACACATCAAGTTCAAGAAAAGCTTAAAAAGGTATTTGATAGGAAGGTTACTCTAAGAACGTTTCAAATAGTTGATATAGTTCTACTTTGGGACAACAATCATGAGGTTAAAGGAAAGCATCACAAATTTCATGCCTTGTGGATGGGTCCATCTTACATTGACTCTCAAAATGAGGAACACACTTTTTTCCTCAAAGACTTGGATGCTGAATTACTAGAGCTGCGAGTCAATGGCAAACATCTGAATCACTTCCTTGATTGAGTCTACAACTATGTACATAGTTGTATAGTGTATAACTTTTTAATTTTTTTTTCTTTATTTCCCCTTTGTTTTGGGCCTTGTTTGTACAATTTCCCTTCATGTTCTTTGTGGTGTGTTTAGTTTTAGATCCTCTTGATCTATTTTTGTTAGTCTATCTTATTTTGTTGAGCCTTCATGGGTCTCTATTGATAAAAAAAGACTAAATGGTGACTCCGTGACCCAATGGATTGGCACCTACTCTTATGTTTTGGGTTTCTTGCTATACTTGTAGGTGGTGTACATCCTCGGACAAGAGCTAGTTTTAGTTCCCAATATTCTCACTAATTTTTTTTTTTAAAATTTTATTTTATAAATTTATAGTTCTGGTGAGAAACCCAGAAACATCACCAAAATACCTAAAAATTATAAGTGAAGCTAGGGAAAGGTTTATTATTAAACATTCATGAATTTTCAAAAACTTATAAAAAAAATATAATTAAACTACCTGTTTACATGCACCTGCATCAAACTACTAGGGAATAAAAGAATTGTATATGAGCTCTTGCTCATGAGTTATTCACCATTATTGCCATGTTTGATTATTTATTGATGAAACTTACCGTATTAATGGTCAATGTACAAAGCACAATATATTTTAGTCAATCCCAATAATATATATTATTCACTCTGAAAGTACATATGTACAAGATTTCTAGTATAACAATACACCTAGAAGATAGGTAAGTTTTTTCAGCAATTTACTATCTTACACACTTCCTAGAATCTCTCAACTCCTCTAGTATCTCTCTTCCTAAACACACTATGTGAGATAATATCTCACTTGAAAATTTATTTATAATGCGTAACTATGTTCACATTAAAATATTCTATCATTCCCTTCCCTAATATGAACTTTAGGAACGTCGATTACAACCGATAATACGTCCAAATACAATATATAGAAAATTTACCTTTACAAACTTATTTGAAATCTTTTAAACAAACAACTGACACTCACAAAACTAAAATAACTCAAGACATAACAAAATTAAAAAACTTAACCTAAATCAAAACATAAAAACATTAAAATTTAATAATAAAAAATGACTTCAAAATAAAAATAGACAAATATAAAAAACTACTAATAAACCTAACTTAACAATTAAATAAAACTTATAAACCAAACAAACCAAAATATATATATTAAAAAAAAAAATTAAATTAAAAAAAAAAAAAAATCCTAGCACATAAAAACAAACCGCATTAAAATAAAAACAAATTGCAATAAAAGGTTAACATGACTTAAGCCACGTATTAGACTTATAAAAAATAATCAGAACTAAATCAACACGCCATCCAAAAAAATAATCTAAATATAAAACATTACTTAACAAAAAAATCTAAAACACAATAAAACAAATGCAATGATGACATATCACAAACTTAAAAATAAAAGATAAATCCTAAAAATCGGTACTTTTCGTTATTAATTCCATTGCCCATTGGAATGGAGATTTTGACATCACTGCCATCTGGAAAGGATCTTAATATGGAATGCATATTATTTGTAGGTAATGAATGTCCAGTGGTCATGGATTGGGGTCTGGTTAGTGGACACCGAGTGCTGGTCAATAGAGATGCATATACTGAGAGCTAGGGGTTGAGATGCTGCGGTTGGACAATAGTTAATATAAATCAGGAGCGACGATTATATTTGTCGTGGAGTAGAAGATCCTTGTACGGTGCAAACAAACTAATTCTAATGCAGGAGCCAAGGGCTAAGAGCAGGATTTTTGATACAAAGGACAAATCCGTGTGCAGCAAATGGAGAGAGATCAAAATCAACCATGCTAAGAATCCAAATCCTAGAATCTCTCAACTCTCCTAATATTTCTTTTCCTAAACAATTTAGGTGAGATAGTATCTTACTTACAAATTTATTTATAATGCATAATTATGTTCACATTAAAATATTCTATCATTTATGAAAGCATCATCTAAATTATATCCTAAATTGAATAGTACCTCGACTTATCAATTACTGAAATAAATCTTTATCTCTAGTATTATTCACCACCTTCTCGTCTATAAATATCTATAGTTATTCCTCCCAATTAATGGTTTGATCATCTTTGTCCTAATATGCCTTCTATGAGTTATCCTCTCCTCTAAAAAGATAAAGGTTTTCTACATTAATATGTGTGATATTCTAATCTCAAAGGGAATCTTTAATTCATAAGCATTATCATAAAATTTTCTTAAGACCCTATAAGGTCCAACTTTATTCATTTTCAAGTTGGTATACTCCCCATTAAAGAATTTTTTTTTTCAGATCTTAGAAAATATTGGATTACTTTTCTCAAATTTAATTTATTTTATTCTCATTTCATAAGTTATATTATACCTATTTTAACTCAATTCCCAATGTTTTTTACTTATTCACGCAACTCTTGCAAAGTCATAGCAAAATCCTCACCTTCTACACTCCTCCCCTGCTTGCTTAAGTTTATTAGCTAATAAATTCCTCTTGTATGGATTCAATATATATTTAAAATGGGACATAACCTATACTTATATTTGGACAATCATTATATGTAAATTGCACTTGATCGAGTACTTGATCCCATTGATTAGGATGGTCATTTTCGACTAGTTGTATTCCCATTTAGGGAATTTTTCTTTTCTAAAATGGGAAAGTAGTAGATCACCTTCTTCAAAATTCACTTATTCTATTCTCATTTTATAATTTATCTTATACTTACTTGAACTCAATTCCAAATGTTATTTTATTTATTCATGCAAATCTTGTACAACATATCAAAACCCTCACTTTCTACACTTCTTTTCTCTTGCTTGCCTAAGTTTATTAGCTCATAATTCCCCCAGGATGGATTAAATATAAAATTTGAAATAGGATTTAACCTGTACATATATTTGGATAATCATTATATGTAAATTCTACTTGAAATAGTACTTGATCCCATTATTTAGGATGGTCATTTTCAACTTGTTGTATTACCCCTTAAGGAATCTTTATTTTCTTAGATGGGAAAGTAGTAGACCACCTTCCTAAAAATTCACTTATTTTTTTTATAATATCATAACTTATCTTATAATTACTTGAACTTAGTTCTAAATGTTAGTTTACCTGTTCATGCAACTCTTGCATAGCCATAGTAAATCCTTCCCCTTCTACACTCCTTTTCTCTTGTTTTCCAAAGTTTATTACTTCATAAATTCCTCTTGGATGGATTAAATGTATGATTTGAAATGTTCTATAACCTATACTTCTATTTAGATAATCGTTATATGTAAATTCTTTTCGAGTTACTACTTGATCCCATTTTTTAGGATGGTCACATAGCAAACTTGTGAGGATGCTTCCAAGACTCTTACTGACCACTTAAGTTTGATCATCAATTTGAGTAAGGTAAGATGACACAAAGCTTAATGTGGTCCCCAGATTCAAATATTCCTCCAAAAATGGCCATCAAACTTTATATCTAGATTAGACATAATGCTTCTAGGAAGCCAATGTAATCTCATTACTTATTTAAAGAATATGTTTGTAATATTAGTTGCATCACTTATTTTTGTACAATATATGAAATATGTCATATTATAAAATCTATCAACCACAACAAAGATAAATTCATTACCTTTTTGTGTCTTTGGTATTTGAAGCGAAAATTCCATATTCACTAAATCCCATGTCCTTCTAGGAATAGGCAATGGTTGGTATATGCCTAAATTTTGACTTTGTCTTTTATCATACTAACATATTATACACCTTTCTAGAAAAAATTTCACATCATTTGAATTCCTAGCCAATAATAATGTTCACTCAATTGAGTAAGTGTTTTTGTTTACCTAATGTGACCTGCAAACTGCCATTATGTTTCTCCTTTAGTATATTTTATCTAATTGACCCTCCTTGTATGCAAGTTGACTTCCATTAAATAAAAATACATATTGAAACATATTGTCCATCCATGGAATTCCATCTCTATTTACCATATTATAACATGCTTCATAGGCGTCCATGAAATTAAGATCTTCTTTGTATAAATATTTTAGTATATTAAAACCCAAGATATTCACTTAGAACTCCTTTATAATCAGATATTCACTATTTAAAATGAGTTTTATTTTTAAAATATAAATTACCAAATTAAAATATTTTTTATATAAAACATTAAATCTACATTCATTCCTTCCTTATTGGCATGATTTAATAAAAATAAAACTAGCATTAATATTAAGAAAATTAACATTAATATATATTAATTACATGTTTTGTATGTTATCAATTCCAATCATATGCTTCGAATATTAATATATTTTTTAAAATCAAAATTATCAGATTAATTTTTTTTTATAATCCATAAAAAAATTTATATTTGTTATCAAAATCATTATTTTCATATTTATTATTATTTTTTAATTAATATTAATATTAATATATATATTTAAATGTTTCATATACTGTCAATCTTAATCAGATATATCAATATTAATATATTTTTTAAATCAAAATTATTGTACTAAATTTTTATAGTGCTCTCACAAAGAATATTTGTACAAGAGAATTACTTTTTAAAAAGGTATCGGACTTCACGCAAAGAGTTGGTTTGTTTCAGTGTTTCATTCCCTGAGTTTTGGAATTCGGCTTATGGCTGCTTTTTCAGAATTTTTTAAATTTTCTAATTTTAATTATTTGAATATTGTTTTAATATTATTGTAAACTTGGCAGTAAATATAAATTTCTTATACGTTATTAAATGTTATAGAATAATAATAAATTTTAATATATATTATTATTTTTTATTTAATTCCAGGGCTTATGGCTACGGTATGATGAGAGCTTGTTAAAGAAGGCTGTAGCAAATCAGTCAATCAATGTGGTTATTGAAGGTTATGGGAGGGATTTTTAGAATTATGTTTCTATAAATTTTTATTTAATTTATGTTAGAAATTATTTATTTAATAAATGTTTTTTTTTATATTTAATAATTTAAATTAAGTTGATGTTTTAATTGAATACTTTGTTTATTAATGTTTTGGTTAATAATAGGTCTTGTTCATAAGATTATATAGAACAAAAATAGATCATGTTATTATTTTAGTATGTTATGGGTTATCTTACAATGATGATTATTAAATTGCAAAGAATTCATAAAATATAAATGGGAATGACAATAGATAAATTTTCTTTTCAAAAAATATCAACAATTCAATTGGGAAATGTACCTTTGCTATGCAAGGATCCTATCCAATTAAATTTGAAACCAATCCATCCAAAATTTTCATTTTCTTATTTAATAAATCAAATAAAAAATGCACTAAATTACAAATAAACTATACATAAGATATAATAAAGATGATGCTTATTGTTAGTATTTTCTATAACTATTGTGATATGGGAAAAGAGTTGAATTTTCCTATGTTATTATTAATATTTTCATGTTAATAGCATCCATAATATATGTGAGAGCTTTATATTTTTATGCAAAAAATATTGGAATGCTTATAACATTTAATGATAATATATTTTAGTCTTATATTTATTATTGATGTTTAATATTTAAATATTTTTTATTCATATTATGTTTTTTTATGTTAAATTTTCCAACTACAAATTTATATATACACTTTTTAATTAGGTTTAATGTTTATGTGATTGATATAAAAAAGATTTTGTATTATTATTTAGTTTTCTATAAAATATAGTATGAATTTATATATTTCAATTAAAATATTTTATAAAAAGTAATTGTATTAATTAACATGTATAAAATATTAATTAATGCAATTATTTACTATTTTATTGAGAAATATGTAAGGTTATAGATGTATTTTAAATTTTGAGATTACATGATAATTTCACTCATTGACATTGCAAATACACACTTAAATGTGAGACATTGTTGACCTATGAAATCTATGTTCAAATGAGAACCTTTTTGTAAGGACACAAGGGATGAATTCTAAACCACACGAATGCAAGAGTGTAAACTTCTATGAAAACTATGGTATCTTAGTTTTTATATTCTAAAACTTTGCTAGAAATAATGTACATTTTCCTTCATCACGTGCAAAACAATAATTATTATTATTTTCCTAATGTGAAAATAATCTCTATAAAAAATTAAAAAACAAAAAATTACTAGAGAATAATAGAACTTTCTCAATACTTTTCCATCCACTATAAGGTAGTAATATTATAAAAAAAACAATTCAATTATTCCAAGACATAAGCTTGCAATTTAGTTTCATGAATAATATATTGAAACTAACATTTGTGCGGCCTCTAAAGGGTAGTAATAATATAAAATCAATTGAATAATTACAATAATTCAAGTACATAAACTAGTTCCATGAAACTTATTTGACACAAACATAGTTACTTCAATGAATACTTTAACATTTGAAAGTTTGGTCTTCTCTAAAATGTTAGTAATGGTTCAATAGATTGTAAGGAATAATGAATTTCATAGATTTCTTTCTTAGTTATAAATAAACTAAAATATGTATATTTAAAGAAAAATGAATTGAAATTAGAAACATATTGACATCCAAATGAATCATAAAAGTAAAAAAAATGTAAAATATAGAGTAGGGGAACAAATATGCTCTATCCTTAGAAAGATTCCAAACAAAGGAATTTATATAATCTTAAAACATTACCTATAGAAAAACAATCTAAAATACTAAAAAAAGAAAGATTATAAAATTAAAATAAAATATATTAACTATATACCATACAATACTCTAATTTTTTTGATAAAATAATGTAGAATAAATAATAAATAAAGAATTTGAATAAGAAATAATGATGTTCTAGTGACTTTAGAATATTCATGAACATGTTCTTCTTTCAAGGGAAAAATATCCATGAAACTATGATAGTATATGAGTCCAAAAACATTATAAAAATATTATTTACTATGCAAGAGCCATATGTAGATACAATATGTTAGAGTTTCATGTATAAGGTAATATATGTGCTTTGTTATGCCTACTATGTAAAATTAAAGTTCATAATTTACACCTGTTGTGCTAATTCTTATACAACTACAATTTTTTATTTTAATTTATTTTATTTACATTTTACATACATAATGTAATTCTAATTTACCGATATATCGATGAACAACCTTTTCATATTATGATTAAATAAATATTATTTTTATTTAATTAATGTAGGTGAACTAATAAGTAGTTTTAAATTAATTTTTAAAATGTTTGTTTGATTATAATGATGGGATATGTGTATTATGAGTTTATAAGAGGAAAATTCACATTGGTTGTCTAATAGATGTATATGATCCAATCATTAGATTCATATCATCTGAAAAGTTATGTAATTACTATAAAATTATCTCAAATGAGTATGATATATAAAATCCTCTTTAACTTTGGGTCATGAATTATATAATATATAATGTTATTTTGTTATCATTCACAATCAAATATATAGTAATGTAACTTCCCATTAACTCTATGGTTCTTTGAAAATTTTCACAATAACTATGCACAGTGTTGATACTTTAATAGTACAACTATTTTCACCCTTTTCCTTGTAGACATCATTCCAAATTAAATTGAAACCACATATGGGGACCCAAATAAAAATTATTGAGTGCACATATAAAATCAGTGTCACATTCAAGATGAATAGGGTAGTGGGTCCACCACACCCACATGTCCACCAAATCTCCAAATGTGATCACTGATTCCATAAAACTTATTATCTCATAAACTTTCTCTTTAGATATGCAATTTAACCAATACAAATATTTGTTTTTAATCCCAATTTTATGTGTTTGTGTTTGTGTGAGTGTGTGTGGCATAGGTCACACTCATATATTAAAACCATCCACATGTCTCCATCATGTAGTCTAAAATTCATAGAGTAACAAGGTCCATTTAATGATGTTCAATTTCTCTTATGGATGTCATAGACAAATTTTACTCAAAAATCACATTTATGTATGCCCATGTCTATGTGGTTCCAATCCACATGTGAAGTGTGGCTAGATGGTGAAATCTTGGGCATTATTCCCTCAATGCGGTCTATGTTTTCTTTGTCTTTCACCTTTACACATGGAAATTGTAAAAAGATCATAAAATTTACAAAGTGTGTGTGTGTGTGTGTGTGGGTGGGTGGGTGGGTGTGTGTGCGCACACACACATGTGCGTGTGTGTGTAGTTGAAATGAACCATATACATATTATATTAAAATCAATGTATCGAATGATCAATCTTATTATGTGTCATAATTTAAATTTATATGTCACATTTTATTTTAGTTGTTTCAAAAAATTTAACTATCCTTTTCTGATTTGAACCCACATGCATCTACTAATATGCTCAATAATGATTTTAATTATTTTTTTAATAATACTTTTAATGTTATAAGTGAATATACGATCATAACTTAATAAATTTCATTGCATAATTTTTTGATATGAAATTTATTTCCTAATATTATCATTTCCATTTCACCAATGAAAAATACCAATAATTTTATTTTCTCTAACAATATACCTTGGAAAATAATAAGAGGTTATTATTATTTTTCAGCTACATAATTTTTCATTAATTTTTTTAAAGTTCGTGAATGCTTGTTGGGTCTATGAACCCATGAATCAAAATGTCACTAGTATCCTCATCATAACAAAAAATAATCTATAAGATTGTTATCATATCGAGTTCTAGCGTCATAAATTTCATCATACATAGTATGAACAAGATGGTCTTAGTCTTGGTTTAGTTTCAAATTTTGCAAGCAACACAATTTTAGTTTGCACAATGTTTTTGAATCTTTCATATTAACATATGAAAATACAATTCTAGATTATTAAATATACTTATATTGTAGAGATATCATTTGAGATCAACTTTAATAGTTTTTTCTTAATCTACAGATCATGTCATTGGTCTAAATATTATGTCAATAGTTTTGAGGGGCATTGGTTTTTGTTCCTCTTACTATATTATGGTTTCTTTTATTATGATGTTTAAGTTAAATGAATGCGTAACTTGATGCAACTAGCCTTTGTTGAAGATCAATAAGAACTTCCATGAATTGAAATGTAAGATTGAAATAAATATGCTCAGGGATGAATATTTAGGAAGCATATCATTTTAAAAATAACTACATCAAGAAAAAAACATTTTGTCATAGTATGGATCATAGTCAATATTAAGTATTTTCCTTATCTTTCATTTTAAATGTTATAATATTGAACTTGAAATAATATTTAATAAAAACCATGCATATATGCTAATTTGACTCATGTGTTAGCATGTATTTCATTCAAAGTTATTATGTTTTACATAATGAATCAATTTATACTTAATAGGTAGTTTTCCACACATCATAAATTTCAAATGATCTAGTGATTTACAAATGAGGTTGTTAAAATTATATTTTTTTCACCCAAACTCTGAACAAGATCTTGAGTTGAAACTTTCATTATCAATTTTGAATAATGCATATCCCAATTGTTGGATATTAAATGTATATTATATTTCTAGCTTTTTGTAATAGACTATAGTGGTATATAGTGGATGTTATTGTCATATCTAAAATTCAACATTAATTATTATAGATAGCCATTGCTAGAATAATTCATTAACATTAATTTTTCTAATTTGGTGGCA
The DNA here is from genome assembly GCA_037957365.1 of Torreya grandis. NCBI lineage: Eukaryota > Viridiplantae > Streptophyta > Pinopsida > Cupressales > Taxaceae > Torreya > Torreya grandis. Next base: position 1,427,707 of record JARHVA010004523.1, read on the forward strand.
TGGTCATGTTAATCATATATCATTTTCAATTTTCTATCTACCAAACATTCCTTATTTCATCGATGTTAAACCATTTTTATAAACAAGATATGTTGTATATCAACTAAGAATGTTGATATAAAATTACTCACTGTTTTGCTATAAAACAAAATTAAATAAGAGGTGACCACAATCTCTAATTTTAAATGTAACTCTCCATAGGACTATGTTCTTAATATCATGTAAACTGACCCATGTAAATGACATTGTAGGGTCATGCATGTATGTGATAGATGAACATGTCTAATCATAGTAGAAATCATTAACTTATAAATTAATTCTATTAACCATAAATATTATTTTTATTGACGTCAATAATCTATGCACTACTATATCAATTATAACTCATAAATAAAGACTCAATGTTATATGCAAGAAAAGTTACCAATAGTGAACATAAAAAATAGCATAAATATGTCATCAATTTATAACTCATGATAGTATGAATATTTTCCCAAGTTATAAAGGTACATTTAAATCAAATAAAATGATTGAATCATGCACTAGTAACATGATAATATACTATGTTTAAAAAGTTAAATATTAGTATAATGATTCATCAAAAGTGTCATTGGTAAACTAATTCTACTTGAATCTTGATTCATTCAAGTAAAAATATTTTGATAGATAAATACAAAACTAGGACTTGATCATGAAACCTCCAAATTAAAAAAAAATGACTATAAACCCAAACATCAGTGGTCCATATATCCCCAACCATTGTCTTCAAGGTTGTAAGAGTTTTTAAAACAAAACCCAATGACATATAATTAAAATAGAGAATAAATGCAAGATGACCATATTACCACCAATAAAATTAGTGATTTTACATATTGATAAAATCACATAGAAAACATAAAAACAAATAATAACCTACTGCAAGGTTTTTCAAGCTATAAAAAACTTCATATCTAACAATAAAAAATTTATTCCACTTATTTATTTATACTCTTCTCCGCCATCCATAGTGTAAATAAGTTTACCCAAAAACACAAACATCATTTTAAGTTTCTCCAAGAAAACCAATATAATAATTAAAGTTGAGTTTTTTAACATCAATTTTTTTTTCAAAATATAATATAAACATTATCATAATGGTAAATAATTGAAGAAGTGGTTATATAAAACCTTATAGGTACTATATAACCTATTATTCACATATTTCCTTTAAATAATATTTCCCTAATATTTTGAGAATAACAAAGAACAACTTATTTATTAGGATATTCCCTTAATCAAACCTAGGTTCTTCCTCATTTCTAATATTTATCAGATTATTTGTCATTTATATTTATGTACTATTTCAATTACATCTGAGTACATTTAAATAAAATAAATATGCTTCTCCCAAATACCCATGAATCCATCATTATGATAAAAGGTAGTTAATGTTAAGAAAACAAAATATATTATTAATGGGGAAGTTTTTGTCACCCATGGTACGCATCCTTAAAATTCTCTCAATCACCCTATTTCACTATCCACTCTATCTCCCCATTCTAAAAAGAGGTTGAGGTCAATGACCAAACATTACTAAATAAGAACCAACACACCAATCGAAGATGAATAAAAATTAAATCATTGTTTAATTAAATATTTTAGTGAAACAAGGTAATTAACCATAGTTTTTCAATCCATTTATAATAAATTACCATGATAATTGACCAATATCCAATATCAATCTATCTCATTGTTCATTGTCATGGCCCTAGTCTAGGTCACTTTCCAACCTTGCAGTTGTAATCCCATTTCACAATAAGGGTTATGTTTATGAAAATAATTGAGCATAACAAGGATGCAATTCATTTTAAATTATTGTAAAATTATAAACATGAGAAATAGTGATAAGTAATATTATATAATAGTGAATAAGTTATCCAATCAAATAACTTATAAGTAAAACTACCTGCAAATAATAATCAAATAATTGTCGATTTATTACCATCTTTAAATAAAAATGGAATGAAATAAAATATTTTATAATATGAATGACATGTAAAAATAAATAAATTATTAAAAAAATGTGATAACTACTAAATGACATGTAATTGAGGAAATAACAAGAAATAAAAGGAATATTTTTCCATCTCTTTGGGGTTTGGTTGTCATACCACTAAGGGTGATCATTTTGACCTAGTAGAACAAATTAAAGAAGATATGGAATATTTAGGTTTCAAGGTCAGTTTTAATGATGAATAAATAAGTAGAATCAAGCTAGAAGAGGCACCAGAGGTCTGGGAAGATTCTTGATCTCCTACGGATGCAAAATATGGGGTGAAAAGAATGTCACGTGTAAATATAATCCATATTATTAGAATTAAAATATGGTATTATATACATATATATTATGTTAATAATTAAAATCAACTTTAGGTATCCTTAAGATCCTATATCCTTCAATAGTCATAATTGACTTACAAGCTTGTAGCCCTCTCTTATAGGTTTGTTTGTTATTTTTTAACATTAATTAAATAATATAAATTTTTTAATAATAAAAATGTCCACACATATTAATTCACATTTTATACTAATTAATAATATCCATTTATACCTTTATCCAACCTTAAAATTGTAAGAAAACACAAAACATGGGTTTTTAGGACTAAGAATTTAAACTGTAGACTATGTTTTTTAGATAACTTTCTTTCATCAGGTCAAAAAAATATAAAACCAATTGAAATGACTTTAAAACATGTCATCACACATTTCCTATATGTTTTATGATTTATTTTTATTTTAAAATTTCAATATATAGGGTTTTATGTGCTTAAACCACTAGCAGTCATACACAAAGGCCGAGAGCATTCAAAAATAAATAATTTGAGTTTGGTTATATATTTTATAATTAATTATCTTAGATGTGATATAACCCAATAGTGTATACAATTAAAATTTTAGACTTTGAAAATTTCTTAAAAGGGAATAAAATAATGTTTCCTTGATTGTACCTATACCTTTTTTTTATTGTAACATAATTGTACTATCTTATCAAACTTCAAACATGAGAATGTTTTTCCAAATAAAATAAATATGTTTTAAAATATAAATGAATTTAATTAAAAAACTAATAGTGTATCCAAAATAATAAATAAATTCTCTTTATTCATATATCTTCAAAAAATTATATACAAAATTCTATAGACTGTCTCCAACCTCTCCAAAACCCTGTAACTTATGAATTTATCCTTTCTTGGTTACTTTTATTATATCATATTATCATGGTTATATATATATATATATATATATATATATATATATATATATATATATATATATATATATATATATATATATATATATATATATATATAGTTCCATCTTGTTTCGTGTCCCAATTGCTTATGACTTATCCAAACATGCCTAGTTTAGTCATCTAATTATGTTTCACATACATTGATTGAGATAAAGATTGAAAAAAATTTAAAACATATATTTATACCCTCGTTATCCATTATCATATGAACAATACATTTATAACATGTCTAAACATTCAATATTCTTACTAATAAATAATTTTTTTTGGATTTCTAATTTTGGTGGGAAAACTAGAAACACCACCAAAAGACATACAAATTTTAGTTGAAGCTTGGAAAAGGTTTATTATTTAAAATTAATTAATTTTTATACCTTGTAATAAAAAAACATAATTAAACTACTCGTTTACATGCACCTACACAGGATTACTAGGGAATAAAGTAATTGTTCATGAGCTCCTCATCGTGAGTTATTCAACACTAGTGTCATGCTTGGTTATCAATAAATGTGTTATCTAAAGTTTCATCCAAAATTGGATGGTACATCAAATTGATCAATTACTAAAATAAATCCTTTTCTCTAGTATTCTTCACCACCTTCTTCTATACAATGGCTTCAAACTAATTTGGTTGTGCATGTGGTAGTTGTTACTTGAAATTGATGGTTTTATCATCTTTGTATTAAGGTGCCTTCTATGAGTTATCCTTTCCTATAAAAGGATAAATATTTTATAAATTTAATATGCATGAGATTTCAATATCAAACAGAATCTCCAATTTAGAAGTATTATCGTAAAAAAAATTTAAGACCTTATAAGGTCCAATTTTATTCATTTCCAACTTGTTGTATTCCCCCTTAGGGAATATTTGTTTTATAATATGGGAAAATATTAGATAAACTTATTAAAAATTAATTTATTATCTTATAATTTCCTAATTTATCTAATATTTTATTGAGCTTAATTCTAAATGTTGTTTTCCCTGTTCATGCAACTCTTGCATAGTTATAGTAAAATCCTCACCTTCTACACTCCTTTTCTCCTACTTTCCTATTTTTATGAGCTCATAAATTCATAATATATGGATTTAATATACAATTTTAAATTGTATATAACTTTTACTTTTATTTTGATAATCATTATATGTAAATTATACTTGATCTAGTACTATATCCCATTATTTAGGATGGTCATTTTCAACTTGTTGTATTCCCACTTAAAGAATATTTCTCTTCTAAGATGAGGAAGTATTATATCTAATTATTCAAAATTAAATTATTTTATTCTCATTTTATAATTTATCTTATACTTTATTAAACTCAATTACAAATGTTGTTTTATCTATTCATGTAACTCTTGCATAATCGTAGCAAAATCCTCACCTTCTACACTCCTTTTATTTTGCTTGCCTAAGTTTGTTAGCTCATAATATTGCTTGGATGGATTAAATACACAATTTTAAATCATATATAACATGTAATTATATTTATATAATCACTATATTCAAAAAAAATTAAGATAGTACTTGATCCCATTATTTAGGATGGTCATTTTCAACTTGTTATATTCCTCTCAAGGAATATTTAAATTATTTGAGATGGGAAATTAGTAGATTACCTTCCTAAAAATTAACTTATTTTATTCCAATATCATAACTTATATTTTAATTAATTTAACTTAGTTCCAAACATTGTTTAACATGTTTATGAAACTCTTGCATAGCCATAGCAAAACCCTCACCTTATACACTCTTTTTATCCATCTTGCCTAAGTTTATTAGCTAATAAATTCATCTTAAATGTATTAAATATATAATTTTAAATGGTACATAACCTCTACATATATTTAGATAATCAATATATGTAAATTTTTCTTGAGCTAGTACTTGATCCCATTATTCAGGATAGTCAGTTGCCAAACATGTGAGGATGTTCCCAAGACTCATAGTGAGAATTTAAATTTAACCATAAATATGAGGTTATTAATATGAGATTAAGATTAAAATATTCCTAAAAAAATGGAAAACAAATTTTGTATACTTGTTAGACATAATGCTTCTAGGAAGCCAATGTAATCTCATTACTTATTTAAAAAATAAATTTGAAATATCAATTTCATCACTTATTTTTATGCAAGATATGAAATGTTCCATCTTAAAAAAATTATAAATCACAACAAATATGGATTAATTACCTTTTTTTTATGTCTTTTGCATCCCAAGCATAAATTCCATACTCGGTAAATTCCATAGCCTACTAGGAATAGACAATAGATGGTATATGGATTAATATTAACATTATACTTTATCATAATGACATACTATACACCTTTATACAAGCCTTTTCACATCATCTTGAATTCTTGTCCTACAATAGTGAGCACTCAATTGAGCATTTTTTTAAATTTTCCCAGTGTGTCTTGTTAAGTTGCCACTATGTTTCTCATATAGTGTAGTTTCTCTTATCGACCATATTGGTATGAATAAATAACTTAACTTAAATAAAAATACCTATTTAAACATTCAAAACCATCCATGGAATTATATATATGTTTATTTGATTCTCACATGTTTCATTTGCCTTCTCGAAATTAGGATCTCCTTGATGTAAATCTCTTAGTGTATCAAAATCCAATATATTCACTTAGAAATATTGTATAATAAAACTTATCCTTCATAATGAATATGAATTTTTTCTTTATTTTTTTATTTTATTATTTATAACAAAATAATAAACTTAAGAAAAATACAAACCATTTCATGTCTTTGGCTTAGTTCAGTTTGACTACTAATGAATTGTAAGGTGTGATTATTTGTATATAGTCTAAAATCATTGGGTAGTAGATAGTGCCTCCATTTCATCAAGGCTTGTAAAATAGCATAAAATTCTTATCCATATGATAAATATTTATTATTCACCTCATTTATATTTTTTCTAAAGTAGGCAATTGGTATTCCTTCTAGGATTAACCAACTCTTATGGCAGTCCTAGTAGCATCGCACTCTACTTGGAAAAGCTTACTAAAATTAGGAAAAGATAATATTGATTAATCTATGATATTTTTATTTAGAAACTGAGAACCTATCTTAGATTCCTCTGTCCATTGAAATTATTTTTTTCCCTTCGATAGTTTCCACTATTTGAGCACAAATGCAATTAAAATTATTTATAAAAATTCTATAAAAACTAGCCAAGACATGAAAATTTATTATGTTAAACATACTCAGAATTGGTCATTATAATATGTATTTTACCTTCTATTTATCCATGTTCAATCCATATTACAAATTAATAAATACTAAAGAGACCAATTTTGTCTCCAAGAATGTACACTTCTTGAGATTCATTACTAATTTTTCTTCTCAAGTAGCTTGTTTAAGACCATTATAAGATCCGTAAGATGATCTTCCTTTGAATAACTATAAATAAAAATATCATTTAGGTAAATAATGAAAAAATCACATGAAGAAACATCTAGCACCTCATTCTTCAGTGTCATGAAGGTGGTTTGAACATTACTCAACCCAGATGACATCATAATCCATTCATATAGTCCATCATTGGTCTTCTATTCATCTTTGTCTTTGATTTTAATATGATGATATACAATTTTCAAATCTACAGTATAGAAATAATTTTCATCACTTAAACAATCCATTAGACCATTAATTCTATGAAAAAAATCTATACCTGATTATAATCATGTTTATGGCTCTTGAATCAATGCACATTCTCTAACCTCCATCCTTATTATGAGTTATAAATTTTGAAATATTAAATGCACTTAAAGATTCTCTAATTAAGCCTTTATATAACAATTATTGAATTTGCCTCTTTATCTCCACATTATCTCCTAGAACGAGGTCTATGTAGTGATTAATAATTCTCATTGGACTTAGTTAACTATAACATCTATTTTATTCTTACCAACCAATGACTAAATTAACTCTTCTTTTTATATTTGATACAATTAATCCTTATGAGTATCACCTTAAGATTTTCTTCTACTTATATATTCTCCTCTTTCAATGGTACGAGTTTGTGATTTTTTCCATCTTTCTCAAAGGTGTGGGTATTTATTTCTCCATCATGTATGGATTTAATTTCAAATTGAAAAGGTATACCAAATAGGACATGGTAAACATCCATAGGCATGACATCACACAATACCTCATCATTGTAGCTGTTTATCTAAAATTTCACTTTACATTGCTCATTTATAAGAACTTAGTGTATTTTTTTAGACATATCACCTTATAAGGAGTGGGGTGTATTACTATTTTAAAACCTAACCTTTTAACCATTTATAAATATACTAGATTATCAATACTTCCACTATCTATAATAACCTTGAAGCACTTACCTTTTAACTTGCAAGTCATTTTAAACATTGTATTCCTTTATGTAGATTCCCGAATTTCCTTGTTTGTATTAGATAATACCCTCTTCATAAGAAAGGATTATCCAAAATTAGTTACAAATTCATGATAATGTGATACCACACTCTCCTCATTAGGTTGGATAATTTTATCATTGCCTTGACTCATAGAAGGATTATCTAGGCACTAATATGATCTATTCAGAAACTTGTTGCATTTAAAACATATATCCAAAATTCCTCTTCCTCTACCTCTTATGAATAGAATCCTACTTATGAAGGATTAAAAACCTATCTTGGTTTGAGATTAACTTTATAAAATTATAGATTTTTCATTATTCATCTGTAGCTTTCTACTTCCACAATGATATTCTCTTCCTCTAAAATTTCTACTTCCATCCTTCAAAACTTGAATTTGCTTTATAGAAAATTTATCTTCTACTTTAAGATCAAATTGTTATGCCTCTTGTATTTATATTAGTGATATAAGTATGATATAATATTAGATTTTGAACCTTAACCTATAATATATCTAGCCACTTTATCAACATCTTATTTTGTATGGCATGTTTTGAGGGTTAGTTTATATGACTCTTATATGTATTCCTTAACTTTCATCTCCTTTTACCTTAGGTTTTAAAGCTTCTTAAATTAATTATTTTGGTATTATTTTGGGATTAATTTTTCTTTGATATTATCCACCATTGCTTCATAAATCTTATTTTTTATTGTACCTTTCCTTCTCCTCTCATCTTTCACTCCATCCCACCAAAGGGATACATGACCTTTCATTATGTTACTATAACAATTCACTTTACTTTAATTATAAATTAGTTCATACTCAACATACTTGTCTATGGAATTGATATAATCAACCTGATCCTCTACATTCAAATTACCATCATACAAATGTACTTCTAAATTGGGTTTGGAGATAACTTTCATGATTACCTTGATAAGTCTTTCTCTACCCTTTTTATCTTTCTTATCTTTATGTCTTCTCATTGAGCCATTTCATAATATATACCACTAAAATATCTTATATCAATTCCATTTTTTGAGTAATCTCCATGGGATGTAAATAATATTGTATATTACTTATCTCCTCAAACAATACTGCTTGAGTAGGTTGCCTCCTTTGACCTTCTCTAGCTTGTCGTGGGGTAGGTATCCTTACAAGCCTCTTATTTAAAATTTATTCTTACCACATTGACTGAGATATTAATAAAATTTATGAAATCTAGTACTTTTCTTTGATACCAATATGGCGTAAGGGATCTTAAGATCCTATATCCTTAAATAGTTAGAATTGGCTTTCAAGCTTGTATCCCTTTGTTCTAAGTCTATTTTTTAATTTTGTAATATGAACTAATATAAATTTGGTAATAATAAAAGTTTCCAAAAAAATGCATTCACATGTTGTACGAACATATCATATCTATTTAGACCTTTATTCAACCTTAAAATTATAAGAAAACACAAAACATGGGTTTCTAAGCCTTAGAATTAGGATTGTAGATTGGGTTTTTGAGAAAAAATTACTTTAATAGGTAAAAAACTATTTAAAATATTTTTAAAAAAAAAACACTATCATACAATTCCTCAAAGTTTTGAAAAATTGGGACTGTTAAATGTTAGGATATATTGTTTTTTGTGTTCAAAATCATAGTAGGCCTGCACAAAGGCTAAGAGCATTTCAAAATGAATAATGTGAGTTTGGTAAAATATTTACCAAATAATATTATTATATGTGGTATTAAAAACTATTATATACCCCTACCTACAATTTAATACTTTGAACTATTATAAAACGTGAATTAAATAATGTTTCTTTGATTGTACCTACACTTTTTCTTAACTACAATAGAGTTGTACTATCTTATCAAATCTACAACATGAAAAATTTTATTAAAAAGAAAATAAATATGGTTTCAAGTAAAATTAAATTAATTAAAATTTTTATAGTGTATCCAAAATAATAGTAATGCTTTCTTTATTCATATATGTTCGAAAAATGATACATAAAATTGTGTAGACTATCTCCAACCTCTCCAAAAACATAAAACTTAAGATGTTATCATTTATTTATTAATATAATTAAATAATCCTATGATTTTTTTAAATTTATAAATATTCTTAACTATATTTCCTTCTTGTTTCATGATCCAAATATCTCTCAACAACTTATGACTTATCCAAACATGTCTAGTTTAGTCATATACCTATGTTACACATACCTTGATTGAGATAAAGACATGTTTAAAGTGAGTCAAAGTTTTATAAAATTAAAAATTATTTTTATAACCTTACCCCTTACCATAGTATATGTCCTTCATAACTTCCAAAACCTTATATATTCTTTCTAATCAATTAATATTATTGCATTTTTAGTTTTGGTAGGGAAACCAGAAACACAAAAAAATACATAGAATTGAAAATCGAAGCATATATAAGGATTATTATTGACCATTAATGAATTTTTAGACCTTAAAATATCATAAAAGAATATAATTTAACTTCTTATTTACATGCACATTATTAATCTTTTAAGGGTCTGAAGTCTGGGGCATAGGTGGGATTAGGGGTTAATAGATTCCATATTGGTGGCACCTAAAAAGTGGATTCTAGATAGATAGAGTAGGTAGATAAATAAAATATTTAATACATTGCTTAGAAGTATATGGAATTATTTTTAATTTTTCATTCTAAGGATTCTATCTTTAATTGAGAGTCTTTTTTATAAAACATCTTAGTCTGAAAGAGCATGCCCTAATTGGTAAGTGTACAAGTAAGTGGCCAGAAATAGGAAATGTTAAATCATGTGTTAAGCATCATTGGTATCCATAAATTGAAGTAATATTTATGAAAAAAATATTACTCATTACTATTTTATATTTTTTTGAGGTAATGGATAATATAATAACCAACTGTTTCTTATCTTTGGCATGCATTGATCTCTAGCTTCTACAATGATAGCCCAACATTGACATTATTTTAGCTCTAAAATGAGCATTCCTTAAGTGCATATGATTTAATTTGATTCATAAATAATATTGGGGATAATAATATCATAAATATATGGGTAATTTGTTTGGGGATTTCATTGAAATTGATCATATTTTAAAAGAAGGTGTTTCGACTTCCTTTCCAAGGGTTACATTTTTTTGGGATCTTGATTTAGATATTCATGAAAGTATCCCTATAAAAACCCAAGGGAGATATTAGAAGAAACCATTTACATAAATTAAATTCATATTATATGGCTCAAGTCAAGGAATCTAAGTCATACTAAGATTTTTTATAAGACTTTTTCTCTACTTTTAGCTAGCCTCCAATTTAGTATCAAAGAATAAGGTTTGGAATCTAACCTTTGGATCCTCTAGATCTTTCTTTCAGTATAAAAATCGAAATATTTTGGACCACAAAATGTAAAATAAGGAGGCTCATATCAAGAATCAAAAAGTGGTTTTATTAGATCAAAATTAAAAATTGTTGGAAGCAAAGGTGTTTTGGGATAAAAGGATGAAAAGGAGGAATAGCTAAGGAAATAAATGGGGATCCTCAATAGTCATAACATTAATATTGTAGAAATATAGTATTTTTATGAAAAATTGGATAAAGGGTAAGACTTATCTCCTTATTTAATGCTAAAAAGTTGTGAATTTATTTCAGATCAATCGTAAGCAATCAAGTCTATTCTTCGGTGCTGACTTGTAGTAGGCCTAGGATATATTTTCCTCTTAAAATATTGGATCAGAAAAACCCAAGAAAGGTTATAGTCTAGTTGATCCTAAGTGAAACTTGAAAGTGTAATAATAATATTCAAAGGAGGATCTAAAATCAAATGAAACTTTGAGGATTTCCCAATCTTATAGTTATCTTCTTCGACTAAATTTAGGTCTACATAGGAAGAGATGTTAGAAATAGGCCAAGGATTTTGAAGTAGGAGAAGTCTTAGATGGTAGAAAAAGAACCTTATCAAAATTATTTGAGCCTATAAATAAAGTAGGGGGTTGAATTCCCCTCTCCAAAATTATGACTATCATATCCCAAAATGTTAATGGTTTGGATGCCCTTAACAAGAGAAGCTTGGTGAACCATCTCTTTTTTAATTTTCCTCTAGATTTTTTGTTTGTTTAAGTGTTGAAGTTAAATATGGAAGAATATTCAAGTCTAATGTAGACCTATTGTACTGGATTGAGTATCTCCTTTATTTACTATTGTAGGCCCTTAGGGTGTATGGAAATTGTCTTCTCTCTATCCATAGTTTATGTAGAACTGATAGATTTTGGTTCTAACTAGAAACATTATAAAATTTTATATTTTTCTTGTGATATGAAATTTATAATTTATAATTTATATGATATAAATGATTATGATCATAATCTTATTTTAAGGAATGAGTTTTCTAATGTTATATCACATTTTCCTATTCACAAAGTGGTTTTGGTTGGTAATTTCAATGCCATTCTTTCCTCTTTAGAGGAACCAGGTGGGTCTATGCGAGTGGCCACTTTCAATTTGATTTCTATAAATTTATCTCTAATAATGAATTGACTAATGTAAGGTCTAATTAGGGGTTATTTAATTAAAACAATAAAATTTGTGGTTCTAATAACATTTTGGAATGATTGGATTGATTTTTAATTTTCCTTGGTTTCATTTTCTCAAAATTAGATTTTGAAAAGCACTATTTGACTCATCTCTACATCAGATCATTTCCCCATGTATCTCAAAATTTATGTGGATATCCCTTTGATTATCTCCCCTTTCAAATTTGAAAATATGTGGATCTATAATTACTCTCTACCAAATTTAATGAAGATTTTGTGGAATAACAACCCTATTTTGTTAAGTTCATAGTTGTTCAGGATGGTTAATAAATTCCATCTTATAAAAAAAAATTCTAGAGACGTCTCAAGTGGAAGTTGAATTACATAATTTGAATAAGGTGGTTTTTAGTGTAGGGATGGATACTACCTCATATAATTCATATAATTATCTATTTTATGAGTATGAAGAACTTTTATTGTGGGAATAAATTTATTCCAAGAACAAATCAAGAGATTGTTGGCTTAAAGAAGTTCTCATAACTCTTCCTTATTTCATAATTTAGTCAGATTTAAGTGAAGTGTGTCTTTAATTTCATTTATACAATCCAATGTAGTAGCAATGTTTCATTTTTCATTAGATATTCATAAGGATACTATAAATTTCTTTTATAATCTGCTAATAGGAGAAGTGGATTTTGATCTTTTGGCTCAAAAACTAAATATGCTTGTCATTCTTAGGTTGGTGACCCTGACAAAAATGATAAGATTATTTTATCCTTCACATTGGAAGAAGTGCCACTGGTGGTCTTCTCTATGTGTAAGATAAAGCCTTGGGCCCTAATGGGTTCCCTGTCACTTTCTTTCAGTGTTTCTAGGAAATTATATCAGTGGATGTTTTGAATGTGGTAGAAGAGTTACAAAACTTAAAAAAAGGTTTCCCTAGATATCAATGTTGATTTCATATTTTTATTTCCTAAAGGTGAATCTTAGGTTAATTTTGGTTATTTCTATCCCATGTCCCTTTATGATACTATTTATAAGATTATCTTGAAATATATGGCTATTAGTATTAGGCCCTTATAGGATTCCCTAATTTTAGATGAGTAAAAAGATATTGTGCCAAGGAGAAACATTCAATAAGGTATTATCACTATCTATGAAAATTTTAATTCACTTTCTCAATCTCATCAGAAAGGTTTGATGTTCAAGCTTAATATTAGTAAAGCATATGATCAATTAAATTGGTTTTTCCTAATAAAGGTATTAGAGAAATATGGTTTTTGTAAGTGTAGTTGTGATTGGGATTTCAATTGTGTGTCAGGTCTAAATTTTATAGTTTTGGTCAATAAAAGTCCATCTAGTTTATTTGAGGCTTCTTGGGGACTTACGTTGGGGGACCCCTACCTCCCTTCATTTCATTCTCATGGCATAAGCTTTGGGCTCTGCCATGAAGAAATATAAGGATGATATCTATTTGAGATTTATTAAAGTGTTGTATGGATTGGAAATCCTTACTCATTATAATTTCATAGATGTTACATTTATTTTTTGGCAATCTTGAATAATTTAAGCTCAATATTTCAAATAATATACTATTTAGTTATGAGGCCAATTTGAGTCAAATTTTGAATTATATAAAATATGAAATATATTTCATTAACTATTATAGGTGTTTACAACTGGCTATCTCCCTAATTCTATGTTTTTATATTGGTAAACTTCATACAAAATATCTTCGTGTTCCCTTTTTTCTTATGCAAGAGAGGGATCTCATTGGGTTTATTTGATTAACTCTGTTAAGGCTCGTCTATATTATTGGTAAGGAACGTGGCTTTACCTAGCTAGTTACTTAATGTTAATCAAATATGTTTTGAGCTCTCTCCCTATCTAATGATTTTCTATTCTTCAACCACCCTATCTTGAGGTAAATATTTTGAAAAAAATTATTAAGGATCTCATATGTCAAGGATATTATGATAAGAAGAATATTATTTTGGTTAAAAGGGATAGGGTCTATAAGGCAAAGTAGATGGGAGGTCTTGAGGTTAAAATATTATGTATTCAAAATTAAGCTTTAGGTGTAAATTTGGTTTGGGGGATGATATAGAAATAGAATTCCCTTTATTAAAATTTTATGTAGTGTAAATATCTAAATATGGAAAATATTTTGATGATTATTTCTATAATTAATCCCTTGAGGGGTTCTCATTTTTTTTAAATTTTTGCTCGAATACAGACCTTCTTATGAATCATGTTTCTTGGACTATAAATAATGGTAGACTTGATAAATTCTAGGATGAATCCTAGAATGGGCATAAACCTCTTCTTTCAACACCCTGGGGTGATTTAGTAGTGGATTATTTAGAGCTTCTATCAACCTAGGGTATGATGTATTGCTATTGTAGAAAATTTGATAACTTAGTTATTCCAAAGAATTAGTGTATATTTATTATTGATTATCTTGTGAATCAGAAATTATTTCCCAACTTTGTGGAGGATGTATTGCATTAAAGTAAGAAAATTATAAACAATATTCATTATGATTGGTCTATCAGTTGGTTGAAGAAAATGATGATTCTATGCTATGGGCTCAATTCCTTTGTTGGGGGAAAGGAGGGCCTTCAAAAAGTGGGTTCCTTTGTGTCACTAGTAGTTCAAAATCATATAATTAGTCAAGAAAAGCTAGTTAATTTTTTTTTTTATCCCCTCTAACTATTGTTTATACAAAAATGAGGAAGAATCAACTAAACATACTTTATTTGCATGTTCCTTTACTTTTTGGTGTTGGTCTTGGCTATGTTGTAAGTTGGGGTGGTTTTAGGATTGTACTTACTCCCTTCCTAATCAATTAAATTGTTTTTAATTGGTGATATCAAATATCCTTGTATGGTCTATGTTAGGTGAGTCATTCTATTATGATCTCATTAATTTGGAAGGAAAGGAATAAGTGCATGCTTGAAGGTAAGGAAAGGCCTATATCATCTTTTATCAAAGATATGTAGGTTACATTCTCTTGAGGTTATTTTAGCTCTTGTAAAATAAATAAATGGTAGGATCTCATTTGTAGACATGAGAAAGTGCCGAATGGAAGTTGTTGTCTTCTCCTCCCATTAATGTGTCATTGGTTACATCCTAATTTCTTGCTAAGCAAATTTACTTGATTATCTATGTATATTTATAGTTGGTGATTTGATTTGATTAATATTAACTAAATTTTAAGTGATATGTTGTTATGGGATAGTTGTATGTAAATTTTATTTCATGATTTCATTGCTATGAGTTTAGTTATATGGTATATTCCTATATTATGATCATGTGTGTGTGTGTGTGTGTGTGTGTGTGTGTGTGTGTGTGTGTGTGTGTGTGTGTGTGTGTGTGTGTGTAACAAATAAACATGATCATAATATAAGAATATACCATATAACTAAACTCATAGCAATGACATCATGAAATCAAATCAACATGCAACTATCTGATAACAACATATGACTTAAAATTTAGTTAATATTAATCAAATCAAATCACCAACTATATATATATATATATATATATATATATATATATATATATATATAAATATATATAATGATGATTACAAGATAACTAACTTATTATCATGAATTATACATAGGAGAAATTCATCCTTTAGAGAATGATGGAGGTAGAGAATAATCGGAGAGGGTGACATATATGGAGGTGTCGGGTAATGATAGAGGAATAACTAGAACCTTACATACAACACATTATATGGTACATGTTATATGCATTTTTTGAATTGTTAACATTAGTACGTTCTTTATGTTATCTGCATTTAGATAATTATCAATATCATTAATTATGTTTTGGTTATTATACATAGATTTAATGTATAATGTAGTTGTATGCTTATGTCATGTTATTGAATTAATGATTAAACTTAAACTAGTGTGATTCAATTAGTACTTTATATAGCCTAACCATCGTATATTGATGTAATATTTTTTTATTTAGCATTGTTGATTACAATAAGACTATTGACTTTATAATTTTCATATTGATATTAAGTCATTATAGTTATTTATTTATATTAAGTGATTATTTATTATCTAGTCATATTATTATTAAATCATTAGAAAAATATATAATTAGGAAAAAAAATCATTCATGGAATAGGACAAATAAAATAAATAAGGAAATTATATTATATTATAACCAGGAAATGAAATGAATTAGAATAAATCAAAAGAGAAAACACAAAGAAAAAAAGAATGTCTAGTTTTTAGAAAAATTTAAACACTAAAAGTCATTCCAAAAAAATAGGCATGTTTTTAAATAAGGGTGAGTTGGAGAAGAGGAGGAGAAAAGACAGTGGACTAGAAAGAAGAGGAGAAGAAGCAAGTGAAGAGGGGAATTTACTAATGTGATAGACATTTTATCCAAATAGGTGAAGTTATTCAAAACTTGTATGGTCTATGTACTTTAACATCTAAAAGAAATGATGTATATCTAAGAAAAAACCAAGGATTATTAGACTATATATATAGATAATAAATGAAACAAGTTTTATGTATTTGATCTATAAAATTTAGGAGATTATATACATGAATCACATGTAAGAATCATCAAGGAAATTAAAAACAAACTTATAACGAATTGTGGGAATGGATTATATACAAAACTAGTAGGAAAGTGTTGTGCACTTTAATGAATACATAACTTGAGTAAATTAGGAAATAAAAAAATTAACCTATAGATATACCCTATATATTAACTATTTTTAAGTTATCATGAAAATTACATGAGACTGCATGTATCATAGATCCTTTGTAGATGACACAATTTGAATACAGACTAAATTTTTTTATACAGAAACTCTATTGTTATTCTCATTAAGATATTTGTCTAAAACTCTTCATGCATAGGTCTAAAATGAATGTCTAGTTTTTATTGTAATAAAAATGATATTGAGTCATTTAGAAGGTTGAATGAATATAAGTCCATCAACAACCATTGTAATTTCCAAATGATCATATAATTGCGTAATTTAGTACAATGATATAAACATCCTATAATTACTCTAAAAAAATGAAGTGCCTACATATATTTGGTATGTTTTTCATTTCCTTAATTGGAAATGGTTATTTATTTATTTTTTTATTTAAATTTTACTAAATATCTAGTCAATCACAACAAGATGTCTCTTTCTACGAGACACATTTACCAGTCCAAGTTCAGTTTCCAACTTCTCACTATGAGAATAGAGGAATGATTCTTTTCCTACTCCTCCACATCAATTGATACATATATTGAATCTATAAAATATGACTTTTATAGCCTCACATAGATATCTGGTGCTTATATACATCAATCAATCTCCTTAACTTTTGAGCATCATCCCACTTAAGTGTAGATGTCTAACGAAAGAACATAGGCACATAAATGAAACTATGTATATTATTATTTGATCTACTTTATCTTCCTAACAAAATAAAAGATAATGTTATTATTTAAACTTATGGTATATTTGTTACATTTTAGTTATCATATAATTGAATATGTAGATTATCATATATCTAATTATTAATGAACATATAATTGATATATGGGTTTATATCAATAGTAATTGGCCAATTATTTAACATGGACCATAAGATCTACTTTATGTTTACATATTTTACTTTATATAGTCATCTATAATTATATGTTATTGATTCCATTTACTATGATTATTAATAGTAATTTGCTAATTGCTGGGATTGCAATTTATTATGAAATCATGAAATTGCATGAGAACTAACATGGAAATTAACATACTAACCTCAATATAATCTTAATTGCCAATTTTTAGATATATAAAAGATGGCCATATACTCTATAGGTTTGGGGATTGCTTACGCTTAGCTTATTTAATTAAAACTCACAAGTTGCCACTATATAATACTATTTCTATATAATATGTTATAATATATCATGAACATCGACTTATTTAAATATTGAATTGTGTAAATGGTATTGACTTATATATTAAACTAAAAACAAATCTATTTCATAGTTGTTATTAGAACAAAGAATGACATATCAAAAAAATGATATATGTATAAATGAACTAAGGTTATAATATATAATTATGTATAATTGGTTATTCTAATAAGGAAAATATATGACTATGTATAATTGACATTCAATAGTGAATAAATATTAAAGATCTAATATTGGTTTAAATATTTAAATGTTTGATGGAAATTTTACTTAAGAAAAAGTAGAGTAAGGATATAAATAGTCTAATTGTTATAACACTAGATCAACCTATCTTTACACAAGTGATAATTCAGCTCCCTTTGAGTCAATCATAATGCTCGCAAGGTTTGGTTATGGACCTTGCCTTTTGAGGTTATTCTTGTAGGTTCTAATAGCACTCCAATGGTGGCCATGAGATAAAACATCATGATATTATATCCCTAACTTTACATCAACAGGTCTACATGGTCTCTAATTTGGTACATTGCACTCATGTGGCTTTGATATGGCATCCCCATGGCATTCTACTAATCACTATTCAAAATATGACCATATATTTTTAGTTTGGATCCAAGTAACTATCTTAAAATTAACATCCACGTTCCTATCATTTAATGTCAACATGAACATCTCTGAAAGGTGCATGACCATCAATTTTATACTCATCTTCAAAACTCTTTGCTATCTTAAAATTTGTGTATGTGTGCTTGTCATTTGACATCACATCTTTGACAGGCGCATGACCATAAATTTTAAAATTATATTTATAACTCTATGATACATTAAAATTGATGTTTTTGTGACCATCATTTGATGTCTGCATGAACATCTTTGATGGGTACATAACCAATAATTTTAAACACCTTAGTTCAGAATTTTATTGTCATAAAATTGACATACTCACAACCATCATTCAAAATCCACGTGAATGCCATTAATGGGTGCATTATCATCAATTTTAAACATGTCCATGGGTTTTTCTATTGATCTTGTCACTTTTTATTCTTAGATTCATTTTATTTCCTGTGTGTGCCACATGGTGACTTCTCAATGCTTCTACACTTTTTCTATTAGGATCCTTTGCATCATTTCATCTTTGTATTGGGATCCCATGATAGTGAAAATTGTTACCTTTGACAATTCAATGTTGCACGCATCATTTGATCAATTATGCTTGGCTCACATAGACTATAGATCTTGGAAACATGCTCAATGTTTAACTCTTTGGTCAGGGTTTGACTTTTAAATCCTTTTCATGCTCCATTAGATCCATCTCATATGATCAAACATAGACTATTGGATCAATATCGAAGGGATGTACTACTATTGACTAATCAAAAGTATTTTTCTGAGAAGGTGATAGTTGTCATCCTCTCACTCATCCTAGGCTTTGTTGAATTCATGACTAGGCTCACATCATTCTAACAATCTCATTTAAGTGAATACATATCATTAATCCTACAAATAAGAATGCAAGTTAAGCTCAAGAGAATATGTCAAGGACTTAGGATAAAACATTTAAGCTGAGTTCTAAACATATTAAAGGGGACCCTATGAGTTAAAATGGACCAAGGCATAATCTATTTGAACCAAGGTTAGAAACCTAAAATAGAAGGACTATATGAATAATAAAAACATAATGTAATGTTTTAACTTAAGGTTTTTATCATATTAATAGATATGATTAACCCTAGTATAAGACTTTAGGCTAAGATTTATAACAAAGGGACCATATGAATATTTAGACTAAGCTAGGATTTTTATCCTAAGGTTTGGTTGTGTTGAAAAACATGACCAAGCCTTAAGATAAAACTTAAGCTAATTCCATGGTTCAATATCAATTGGGTCCATGTTTAAGCCATGCCTGATGTTTAACCTAGGTCTCATTTTGAATTAATTTTTTAAGCAACATATATTACATAAATTTTTAAATAACACAAGATTGTAAAATAGGAAAAATAATCCTATAATTTATCTGTAGCATGGCCTAAAAAATAATCAATCCCCTAGCATAGGACCCATACCTTACTGTAGGTGAATTTGATTGAATGGTAACATGTCAAATTGATATATGGGAATATTTGAGAGAGGTATGCAATTATTACAATTTGATAATGTCAAATTATTAGAGGTTTTAAAAGAAAAAAAAGAAAAAAAGGAAAAAAAATCTTATTATTCAATAATATAAAAACCAATATGTCACTTCTCATACAATTCAAAAATTTTCCAATTCACTACTACCACCATTCATTAATGAGAAAGAATTTTTAGGACTAATGTTGGATGGTTATGATGTCTCATGTTTTAACAACAATGAGGTTCCTTCATATTTTTTGAGGAAAATTTAAAGCATGTTTAATATCTTGACTGAAATTCTTTATTAATTTTATTATTAAGAGTTTTTAGGGCCAATAAATAGGCTTTTGATAAGATAGATTGGGTTCATATGATGTTCCTAATCAATATGTGAGAATCTCTATCAAATAACCACTTTACCCTGAGACAATCCCCTCTATAGTGAAGGATGTTATAGAGATTGACAATTTACATGCACTTAATGTACTTACTAAAAACCTCATGTAACATACAAGCCAATTTTCCAATACTGATGTTTATGAGAGTGGACATGAGGATGGTCTAACTAACACTTCTACTCGACCACACTAATGTAGATCCTATGTTGCTTTATGTAGCAGAACTTAAATTAGGGAAGGAAAAGGATTTGATGTAAACCAATTATGGTGGTGCTTCTAATTGGATATATGATATGGTTTTGACCCCTATTGTAAGAAACATAATAGCTAATTATATGGGTTGTTATCAAAGATGAAAATTCAAAAGAACTTGAAGTAAGCATGGAAATGACAAGTGTTAAAACCATAGGCCATGAATTAAATCTTAAGCATATTCCTAGAGATTGATGGTATATTACTAAACATACACATTCGGTTCAATAGTATGCATATTAAAATAAATAATCCATTAGATCAAGATCGAATGGAGTGCATTCTTTTGGGAATGGAAGATTTGATAGTTCAATATGAAGGTGGACTTCTCACTAGATCCTGAATAAACATGATGGTGATAAGTGTCACAATCATGAAGAGTATCATCAGACAACTAATGGCATTTGATCCTTCTCATCAAGATCAATGAACTTGATTGATCTATGCAATGAAATATGATGGTATGAGATGATGATGATTTTTTTGAAGGGAAAGCATCACTTTTAAATATTAATGAGTTAGATGCCATGATGACACCACATAAGCAAGACACAATAGATTTGAAGATTCTATGGACCTATGAAAGGAAAAGGTATAAATGATCGATCCAAACAAAATATAAGGTATGAAACTCATAATTTGGACTCATTTTCACCATTAGAGCTTTGTATAAACCTTCAAAAAATTTGTAACAAGTATGAGAGCCCTAATTCGACCCTAAAATTGTTATAATCAATCCAAGGAGAGTTGGATTATTATCTGTGCAAGGATAATTCAATTTTAGATCTAAATTATAGTCCACTAGTGGGCAATTTGATGAAATTCACAACCATGGTAGCTTGAAGAGGTGTTTCAAAGGAGGATGTGGAGATTTAATTAAACTCAAATTACATTATATAATATATATTTTTAGTATATATTTTAAATAAATAGTTTAATAATTTTTTATGGTATATAAATATCATTTTAATTTATTAAATATATCACTTGCCTTCAGTTAGACTTGACTACTCCCAAGGTACACTTACATTTAGAAATAGGCGGGAGTCCCCAATGAATTTGAAATTCAAATTTACTTTCTGAAATAGGGTCCATATAATTTTTAGATATTTTTAAGAGTAAAAAAAACCATCGAATGTGTCTGACTAGATATATTCCTATTCCTACATATTCTTAGTTTTTTCTAAGCGTACAATGTAGAGCATTAACAGATTGAGATAGAGTAGGTTATAGAGTGTCTGAAGCATTGAACATATATGTTATTTTCATTTTTGTAGATCCTTATTTTTAGGTATTTAATCTTAATAATGTTCAATATATTTTTTAACTCTTTCCAAAATGTCTGAATTATTTGTATTAACTTGGCCCTTTTATTCAATGTTTAGTACTTTATGTTATGAAATCTATAAGATTTGGATAGTCAACCTAGATTATTGTAATATTTTTGGCCCTATTGGAGCATGCCCATATATGATGTCAATGAGTCTTTTGTTGAAAGGGTGCACACATGAATATTATTTGAGAAAATAGGGTTTTCAAATTGTAACACTAAAATGTTATAAAAAATTAAAATAAATATAATTAAAAACACTCTCTTAGGGAAGCCCTAGGTTATCCTAGGTAGCAGTGAGCCCTACTGTAAATCCCAGTACAAAAATAAAAGATGACAAAGGAGTCAAGTGGGTGTATAATATAAAAATGGGTAGACTCCTCATTTGATTTAAATTCTATGGAAAATATTCATAAAAATAATTCCTTGGTAGATTTTTCTATTATCTTCATCATCTACTGAAAACTAACCAATTACATAGATTTAGACAATAAACAATGAAGTTCAAATTTAATTTATTATAAATGAATGAGCATGAATAGTTACTCAAAGTTCATCTCAATTGTGCATAAAGTGGTGATCCTTTACAATCAAAAAAAATGTTAGCCCCATTCATCATAATAAAAAACATTTGATAATATAATAGGTTTTCTCCCATAGTTTTATACGATGTCATTTACTAGAATAATTGA
Organism: Torreya grandis; assembly: GCA_037957365.1. Classification (NCBI taxonomy): domain Eukaryota; kingdom Viridiplantae; phylum Streptophyta; class Pinopsida; order Cupressales; family Taxaceae; genus Torreya; species Torreya grandis. The sequence continues at coordinate 1,450,674 of JARHVA010004523.1, forward strand.
CTATACTGCCACTTATAGTTTGGATTTGACATTATGGAGCTAGGTAAATTAAATAGTTTAGTTGAGAATCCAAATTACTATTGATGAATTTTTGTTTAGTCCCAAAGTAAATAAATATAGTTTAATTATATTTCTTGAGTAAACTGACCACCTTAATATTTAGAGGAGTAATAGTACTAAAAAGTGCATGACAAGAAATAGTACGTTGAGAATATTCAGATTCTTCCTCTAGTCCTTCTAGATTACTAATTTGTGTTTGTGTTAAGGATGTAATGAAAAAAATAGAATAACATTTCTTAGATTATATGGACAATAAGAATATGGTAGTGACACCTTAGCGCATCACTCAGTTTTGCTGAAGAGATTATCTGGTTACAACTTACCACCTTATAGTTTGTAAGTAGACCCTATTGTAGGGATACCAAGAATATGGCAGTAACATAGTCTACCTAAATTTTTTATGATGTAAATTAATTTGTATTAACCAATATAAGCTCAAAGTCTGAGATAAACAAATGGATATAAATAACGAGCATTAATCTAAAGTTATTCATGTTAAAAAAGTTCAAAAGTAGGGAGTAAGGTACAGAAGAAAAGAAGGTTACCTTGAAAAACCAAAGACCAAAAAATCTGCTTTGATTTTTATTAGCAACCTCGATAGCACCCAATTGAAATTACACTGATCAAATATGACTCATATTTGGATTAACATTGGAATGATCTAAGATTGTGGGATGCATGTATCTAGACAAGACTATAGTTGTGAGGCTAGCTCCTTTGAATATGTGAATTTAGTATCAATTTATAGACCTATTAGATGTTGGGATCAAAAGAGTAGGGAATAAAAAAATTGATTCTTCAAACATAACAAGATCCTATAAACTTTGAAAATATGCAAGACCTTATTTCTTCAATGTCTCAATTGTCAACATATTTTCTAAGTTCCTTAAGTAGCTGTAGGTGAAGTTTCATGGAATTGAATATTTAACTAAGTTTGGATCCTTGAGATCTCCTCCATAATCCACAACTTAATGCATTCCTTTTAGACTATTATCTTATTTATATGTTTACCTTTCTTTCATTATGAAAATAAACCTCTCCTATATAAACCATTGTGTATGATGTGATGTCCTTTATATGGACTATGACAAGTTATAAAGACTCTTTACGAGTTTTTACAATACACAAAGTACCCATGAGTTGATCTATGTATGATTATATCTTTAAAATCTCATTACCCTACTTGAAAGTCTATACCCTTGAAGTGTACATTAAGCATGGTTCACCTAGTTGATTATAGAGGTTCTCTTAAACCTAGATGTAGATGTACATTTGTGTTTCTTTATCCCTACTTGAACGTCACATGTAGATGACATAATTCCCTATCTCAAATATATAACCCCAGGTAGATGGTTTTTAAAAAGACTGAGTTTGTTTAGTAAATACTATTTTATTTATATGCCCAGTTAGACATAGGTAGAAATTTTGAGCATATACATATAATATATAGGTTTTATGTATATTTTGATTAATATGATGTTTCAGTCAATTTTATGATGGGATATATTGACATATGAATTTTGAGTATTTTTGTTTGTATTGTTTGTCTATGGTGACTATGAATATTTGTCATTCAAACCAGTGAAAATATATATGTATGAACAAATATTATTTTGTTAATCAAAATAGTGAAATAAATGGACTATGTAAATATGCTTGTAATTCAAAACCATTGAAATTTATGTATGGATAATGCATGTAATTACTAAAAAAACTATGGGGACATATGTATATGAACTAGGTTCATTTGATTTATAAAACTGTTAGAATATATATCTATGTATAGACTAGGTGTAATTTGTTAATCAAATACTGAGAATACATATGCACTGAGTGTATCTTTTTCATTTAAAGTAGTAAAAAAATATATGTTTGAACTGAGTGTATATACTTATAAATTTATTTTTAAATCTAAGTCTATCTTTGATAGCTAGGTTGGGTCAAGGGTAAATATTGAACTATAGAATGGGTATGGGAGGTGATTAAGTCTTATCTCAACTTGGTATATAAATCATTATCATGATATTAAAATATAACCTAAGAGATATTCATTAACATATTCAATAAAATAATATTAACTTTGAAATGAAATAAAGTAGGATTTTACATATAAACTATATAGATAATGCAACTGTAGTTGTTTATTGATTTGGAGTATTTGGTTCAAACTCTATATAGAAAATGGTAATGTGTTTTAAAGCACATGATTTTTTATATGGAAATAGTTGACAAATTCAAAATTTTAAAAATTTATATGATATTATATATACTTGAATAAATACATAGACTATTTTGAGGTCCAAATACATAAGGAAAATACACAAGTGCTTTTATGTTATAACTAGATGTCGATATGATTTATTTAACACTTATAAAAACCTAGAGTAAGTAAGAAGAGAAAAATATTTATTTAAATAGTATATTGACTATAATACTCTATTTATTAATAATTTAGTAATATTAATACCCTATGATGGATCATGAATATAGTTTATGACTAGAAAAGTTTTAATGGTTGTTAGAATAATATGAAATTCTTAATTGAAAAGTATACATGACTATTGAAATTTATATACAATATTTATATATTGTTTGAATATGAGTATGCAATATATATTATGAATATATATAGTATGTAAACATGCATGTATATATGAAATATATATATGAGGATGTAGGTACTCATATACACATAAATCATATATTTGTACATTGGGATGTGTGCCTATATTTATAGTAATATTGATTGTTAAATTAAGTCATATCATCTTGAGGGAAAAAACATTATAAATATATGGATATAGCCTCCTAAAAAATATAATAAGTTGTATAGATGAAAGGTTATGTTTAACACACGGTATGAATTTGATTTTGAGATAGTTGACTCTCTAAAATCATAATCACTTGTTGTTTGATATTGTTGTTTGTCATAGAGTATACTATATTTGAATTTATTTATGGAAATTAGAAACATCTAGTATAAATATATCTTATACCTGAATGGTATAAATTGTAATTGCTATATTTATTATTTATGTGATAAATAATATAATGGAGATTCATTAATAAATTTAATGGACTAAATGTCTATATTTTGATTATTCTTTTATTTAGCATGTTTATGATTGATAATAGGAAGTAATTTTTATGAATCTATTGGTTTTACACACACACACACACACACACACACACACACACACACACACACACACACACACACACACACACACACACACACACACACACCTACACACGCACAGGCACACACACATGCACACGCACACGCACACACACACGCACACGCACACACACACGCAAACACAAATGCACACACACATGCACACGCACACGCACACGCACACGCACGTGCACACGCACGCGCATGCATGCGCGCACGCGCACACACACACACACACATCAAATCTCAAATTGTTGGTACTAATTAAGTAGTGATACAAACTTCACAAGCTTACTTAGCATCACCAATGCCACATGAAGGTAATCTGATCAAGTGGTGTGTATGAGTTTGATTAATCATAGAGATCAATAATTATTAAGAACTTTAGCCAAAGTAATGTTTAGTTATACATTACTATTTCATATGTATGATTTACATGTTTGTGTGATATCATATTATAACACATTTATTTAGGGTACACATCATGTTTTAGAAATGTTACATCACATGGGTACTACCTTCTCTCTCAGGATTCCTACACAACCATCTACCCACCAATGAAGGGAGGGCCATTCCCTTATTGGAGGATTGTGTGAGGAATTGATGGTATATTATTTTTGTGTAAAAATAATCAAATGATGCTCTTCCTCCTCACAATAGTACTTATTTGAAGACTACACTTGTGATTATCAAAGATACTAGAGTTCATGAGACTCATGATATGTGGATCATTGTATCTTACATTTTACTTATTATTGAAACATTATTTTATTTATTTTACATTGACACCAGTGGCTATATTATTGTACAATTCATGGCTATAAATAAATAATTACTTTTTATATGAAGTTACATCTTATTTCATGTTTTACTAGTGATCAGTAACTAATAGGAGTTACATATTTATTTTATGGTTAGCATACATAGTATGTATACTAAGGTCACTAATTATATTCTCGTGGTGCAATCTAAACAAATAATATGTGGAATATATTTTTTTTAAAAATGGGGTATTCTAGTAAATCCTAGTGGGGATGTTACACTTTATGCAAGAAATGAAACCAAAAATGAATAGAAATAAGAGCCTAG
>JARHVA010004523.1:1460000-1520000 GCA_037957365.1 Torreya grandis
TGACTTATCCACAAATGCCTAGTTTAGTCTTCTAATTACATTGCACATACCTTAATTTAGATAAAGATAGTTTTAAAGTAGTTATAAGGTTATTTAAAAAAATTTAAAAATATATTTAGAACCTATATACCCATTATAATAGTACCAATACCTTTATAACATTCCAAAACCTTCAATATTCTTACTAACAAGGACAATTGTTTGAATTTATAGTTTTGGTGAGAAACCTAGAAACATCACAAAAAGACAAAAATTATAAGTGAAGAATAGAAAATGTTTATTATTAAACATTCATGAATTTTTAAAACTTATTAAATAAAATAAATAAACTAATTATTTACATGCACCTACATCAAAATACTAGGGAATAAAAGAATTATTCATGAGATATTGCTCATGAGTTATTCAACACTATTTCCATGCTTGATTATTTATGAAGGTGTCATCCAAGTTGTATATTAAATTTAATGGTACCTAAAATTGATCAATTAATGAAATAAATCTTTGCCTCTGGTATTATTCACCACCTTTCGGTCTATAATGGCTTCAATATGATTTGGTTGTGCTTCTGGTAGTTGTTCCTCCCAATTAATGGTCTGATAATTTTTGTCCTAAGGTACCTTATATGAGTTATCCTCTCCTCTAAAAATATAAATGTTTTCTAAATTTAATATGCATGATAATCTAATCTCAAATAGAATCTTCAATTTATAATCATTAGCATAAAATTTCCTATGATGTTATAAGGTCCAATTTTATTCATTTTCAAGATGTCATATACCCCCTTAAGGAATATTTATTTTCGGATCTAGGAAAATATTATAATACTTTACTCAAAATTCACTTATCTTTTTCTCATTTCATAAGTTATATTATACCTAGTTTAACTCAAATCCAAATGTTTTTTTTACCTATTCATGCAACTCTTGCACAGTCATAGCAAAATCCTCACCTTCTGCACTCATTTTCACTTGTTTGCCTAAGTTTATTAGATAAAAAATTCCTCTAGTATGGATTCAATATACATTATAATTGGTAAATAACCTATACTTATATTTATACAATCATTATATGTAGATTACACTTGATCAAGTACTTGATCCCATTGATTAGGATGGTTATTTTCAACTTGTTATATTCCCACTGAGGGAATCTTTCTTTTATAAAAAAGGAAAGTATTAAATCACCTTCCTCAAAATTCACTTATTTTATTCTCATTTAATAATTTATATTATACTTACTTGAACTCAATTCAATTTTTTTTTCTATAACTCTTGTACAACATAGCAAAACCCTCACCTTCTACACTCTTTTCCTCCTACTTGCCTATGTTTATTAGCTCATAATTCCTCTAAGATAGATTACATATAAAATTTTAAATGGGATATAACCTCTACTTATATTTGGATAATCATTATATGTAAATTCTACTTGAGCTTGTACTTGATCCCATTGTTTAGGATGGTCTTTTTTAACTTGTTATATTCCACAATAGGGAGTCTTTATATTATGAGATGGGAAAGTAGTAAAGAACCTTATTAAAAATTAACTTATTTTTTTATGATATCATAAATTATATTATAATTACTTGAACTTAGTTCTAAATGTTATTTTACCTGTTCATGCAACTCTTGCTTAGCCACACCAAATCCCTCACCTTCTATAGTCCTTTTCTCATACTTGCCAAAGTTTATTACCTCATAAATGCCTCTTGGATGGATTAAATATACAATTTGAAATGGTATATATCTTTTACTTATATTTAGATAAGCATTATATGTAAATTCTTTTGGAGCTAGTACTTCATCCCATTTCTTAGGATGGTCACTTAGCAAACTTATGAGGATACTTCCAAGACTCTTATTGACCACTTAAGTTTGACCATGAATATAAGTATGGTAAGATGACACAAATATTAAAGTAGTCCCCAAATTCAAAAATTCCTCCAAAAATGGCTATCAAAATTTTTATCTCTATTAGAAATAATGCTTCTAGGAAGCCAATGCAATCTCACTACTTATTTAAAGAATAAGTTTGTAATATTACTTGAATCACTTATTTTTGTACAATATATGAAATATGACATATTATAAATCTATCAACAAAAACAAAGATAAATTTATTAACTTTTTGTGTCTTTGGTGACTGAAGCAAAAACGTCCATATTCACTAAATCCCATGGCCTACTAGGAATAGGAAATGGTTAGTATAGGCCTAAATTTTGACTTTGTCCTTTATCATACTGATATATTATACACCTTTATACAAAATTTTTCACATCATATTGAATTTCTAGCCAATAATAGTGTGCACTTACTTGAGCAAGTGTTTTTGTTTACCCTGTGTGTCCTACTAAGCTGCCACTATGTTTTTCCTTTAGTATATTTTCTCTCATTGACCTTCCTTGTATGCATAGTTAACTTACATTAAATAAAAATCCCTATTGAGACATATAGTCCATCCATTGAATTTTATCTCTATTTACTTGATTCTCACATGCTTCATAAGCCTCCATGAAATTATGATCTTCATTGTATAAATATTTATAGAAAAATAAACTCAAATTAGAATATTATTAACATATAAATTAGAAAAAAATATTAAAATATAGAATAGAGGAACAAACACACTCTATCATTGAAAAGATTCCAAACAAAAGAATTTTTACAATATAAAAACATTACCTAAAAAAAAACCATAAAATATTAAAAAATTAAAAATTAAAAAATTAAAATGAGATAAATTATCTATATATAATAAAATATTCTAATTTTTTTAGTTAAAATAATGTAAAATATATAATAAATAAAGCATTTGAATAAGAAACCATGATGTCCTAGTGACTTCAAAATATTCATGAATGTGTTATTTTAAATATTAGAAAATATGATAGTATATGGATCCAAACATTATAACAATATTATTTAATATGCAAGAGCCATATATAGGTAGAATATTTTTGAGTTTCATGTATAAGGTAATATATGTGCTTTGTTATGCCTATTATGTAAAACTAAAGTTTGAAATTTACTCTTTTTGTGCTACTTCTTATTCAATTACCCTTATTTTAAAGTTCATTTTATTTCAATTTGACATACATAATGTAAGATTAATTTACCATTATACACAAGGAAAACATTTTCATATTATGATTAAATAAATATTAATCTTAACTAGTTAATGTGGGTGAACTAATAAGTAGTTTTAACTTAATTTTTAAATTTCGAGTTCGATTATAATGATGGGATATGTGGATTATGGGTTTATAAGAGGAAAAATCATATTAATTTTTTAATAGATGTATATGACCCCATCATTAGATAATTACTATAAAATTATCTCAAATGAGTATGAGATATAAAATCTCTATTAATTTTGGGTCATGAATTATATAATATATAATATCATTTTATTGTTATTAATAATTAAATATATATTCATGTAATTTCCCATTAATTATTATGGCATTTTGAAACTTTTCAAACAATAAATATGTATAATTTGTCCATAGTGTTCATGTGTACCACACATTCACTGAAAGATCATATTATAGTTTATTTATGCATTTCAGAATTTGTATATACTCCACATGTTCTGTACATAATATGTGTTGACATTATAATAGTACAACTATTTTCATCATTTTCATTGTAGACACCATTCCTAATTAAACTAAAACCACATATGTGGACCTAAATTATAATAATTGGGTCCACATAAAAAATCAAAGTCACATTCAAGGTGAATAGGGTAGTGGGTCCACAACACTTACATGGCCACCAAATCTACAAATGTGATCACCGATTCCATGCAACCTATTCTCTCATAAAATTTGTCACTACATATAAAATTTAAACCATACAATTATTCATTCCTTAATCCCAATTTTGTGTGTTTGTCTGAGTATGTGTGGCATAGGTCACATTTGCATATTCAAACCATCCACATGTCTCCATCACATAGTCTAAAATTCATAAAGCAGAAAGGTCCACTGAATGATGTTGACTTTATATTATGGATATTGTAGACACATTTCAATCATAAACCACATTTATGTATGTCGATGTCTATGTGGTTCCCATCCACATGTGAAGTGTGGCCATGTGGTAGAATCTTGGAGATTGTTTCCTCACTGGGGCCTACATCTCCTTTGTCTTACAACTTTACACACGCAAATTGTAATAATTTAACATAGTGCACAAAGTACACACACACACACACACACACACACACACACACACACACACACACACACACACACACACACACACACACACACACACACACACAAACACACACACACGCACGCGTGTGCGTGTGCACACACGCACACACGCACATGCATAGACACACACACACACACATGTGTGCGTATGCACGCGTGCACGTGGACACACACACTCACACACACACACACATGCACGCACACACACACACACATACACACAAACACACACACACACACACACACACACACACACACACACACACACACACACACACACACACACACACACACACGCATGCGCGCGCGCACACACACACACACACACACACACACACACACACACACACACACACACACACACACACATTTTGTTGAAATGAACCATATGCATATTATATTGAAATAAATGTATCGAATGATCAATCTTAATAGGTGTCCTGATTTAAATTTATATTCACATATTATTTAAATTGTTTCAAAAAAATTAACTATCCTTTTATAATTCAAACCTACATGCATATAATAATATGCTCAATAATTATAGCAATTAATTTTTCTTAAAAATACTAGTAATGTCATAAGTGATTCTATGGTCATAACTCAATAACTCTAATTGAACAATATTTTGGTATTAAATTTCTTTCATAATGTTATCATCTTCCATTTTAGCAAAGAATAAAACTAAGAATTTTATTTTCTCTAAAAAGTATACATTGGAGAATACTATGAAGTTATTATCCTTTAGCTACATAAGTTTTCATTAATTTTATTTTAGGTTTGTGAAGGCATGTTGGGACTATGAACCCATGAATCAAAGTGTCACTAGTATCCTCATCATAAATAAACAAATTTATAGTATTTTTATTGTATCGAGTTTCAACATCCTAAATGTCATCATACACAATATAGGATTTTAGTTTGAACAATGTTTTCGCATCTTTCATATTAAGATATGAAAATAAAATTATAGATTTAAAAATATACCTATATTGTAGAGATACCATTTGAGATCAACTTCAATAGTTTTCCATTAATTTATGGATCGTGTCAATGCACCAAATATTATGTCAGTAATTTTTGGGGGAATTAGCTATTGTTCCTTTTAATCTAAATTATGGTTTCTTGTATGAGCAATATTTGATATAAATGAATGCCTACTTTGATGAAACTATCCTTTGTTAAAGATCAATTAGAAATTCCATGAATTGAAATATAAGATTAAAATGAATATGCTCAAAGGGATGAAAATTTAGAAAGCATCTCATTTTCAAAAGAACTACATCAAGAAAAATATTGTTTTCTCTGTCACCATATGGCTCATAGTTAGTATTAAGTATTTACCTTCTCTTTAATTTTAAATATTATCATATTGAACTTAAAATGATATTAAATATAAACCATGCATATATGATGATTTTAATTATGTATTAGCATGTATTTCATTGAATGGTATTATTTTTTATAGAATGAACTAGGTTATGCTCAATTGGTAGTTTTTAACACATCATAAATTTCAAATGATGTAGCGATTTGAAAATTAGGTTGTTAAAATTCTCTTCTGTTCAACCAAACTCTAAACTTTCATTATCAATTTCGCATAATGCATATCCTAATTGTTGGATATTAAATGTATATTATATTTATAGCCTTTTGTAATACACTACAATGGTATTTAGTGGATACTATTGTCATATCTAAATTTCAACATTAATTATATTAGATAGCCATAATAGTAATAATTCATTAAAATTGATTTAACTTCTTTTGTGTCATGGTTGGTTTAATCATATATCATTTTTATGTTTTTATCTACCTAACATTTCTTATGGCATTGATGTTAAGCCACATTTATAAAAAAAACACAACATCATAATTCTTAAACATATATGCATTAATAAATTACTTTATTTCATATAATCTAATAATGTTGATATAAAATTATTCATTGTATTGATATAAAATATAACTAAACAAGAGGTGACCACAATCTCTATATGTAAATGTAACTCTCCATAGACATGTGCTCTGAATATCATGTAAAATGACCTGTGTAAGTGAGATTCTAAGGCTATGCATTTATGCGATAGAAAAACATGTCTAATCACTGTATAACTCATTATCTTAGAAATATATTTCATGACTCGTAAATAATATTATTATTGGAATTAACAATCTATGCACTACTATATCAATTTTAACTCAGTAAATAAAGACTCAATGCTTTATGCAAGAAAATAAACCATTAGTGAACATAAAAAATAGTGTAGATATGTCATCAATTTATAACTCATGATATTATGACACTTTTCCTAAGTTAATAAGCTAAATTTAAATCAAATCAAATTATTGAATCATGCACTAGTCAGATGATAATATAATAAGTTTAAAAAATTAAATATTAGTATAATGGTGCCTCAAAAGTGTTACTAGTAAATTAATTTGACTTTAATCTTAAATCATTCATTTAAAGATACTCTAATATATAAACACAACACTAGGACTTGATCATAAAACCTCCAAATGAAAAGTAAAGGTAAGATAAACCCAAATATCTGTGTCCCATATATCCCCACCCATTGGATAAAAGGTTGTAAGTGTTTCAGAAATGACACCCAATGACATAAAACTAAAAAAAAATTAACTGATATATGACCATATTAGCACCAATAAAATTAGGTATTTTACATATTAACAAATTCACATAGAAAACGTAAAAACACAATTACAACCTACTCCAATGTTTTTAAATCTATATGTAACTTCATATCTAACAATAAAAACTTGATTCCAATGGTTATTTTATTTATATTCTTCTATACCATCCATGGGGTATATAATTTTACCCTAAAACACAAACATCATTTTAGGTTTCTCCAAGAAAACCAACAAAATAATTAGAGTTGTATATTTTAACACCAATCTTTTTTCAAAATATAATATAAACATTATTATAATGATGAAGAACCTCATTAAGGGTTTTTGTTTGAAGAAGTGCTAATATAAAACCTTATAGGTATTGTATAGCCTATTATTCACATATTTACATAATATTTTCAGAATAACAAAAAATAAATTCCTTCCTTATAATATTTATGAGATTCACTATAATTTGTCTTTATGTATTATGTTAATTAAATATGAGTCCATTTAAATAAAATAAATATGCTTTTCCCCAACATCCATGAATCCATCATTATTATAGAAAGTAGTTAATGTTAAGAAACAAAAAATAATAAATTCTTAATGGGGAAGTGTTTGTTACACATGGTATTCATCCTTAAAATTTTATCCATTATCCCATTGAACTATCCACTCTATCTCCCCATTTTAAAAAATAGGTTGAGATTAGTGACCAAATAATATTGAATAAGAACTAAAACCCCAATCCAAGATGAATGAAAATTAAATCATTGTTTAATTAAAGATTTGATGAAACAAGGCCATTAACCATAATCATTCAATCAATTTCCAATAAACTACCATAATAATATAAAAATTTAATAAAGCATGTTAACTAAGACCAATGTCTAATATCAATCTATCTCACTGCTCACTACCTTGGCCTTCGTCTAGGTCACTTTCCAACATACTAGTTTTAATCCCATTTCATAATAAGGGTTGAGTTTATGAGAATAAATTAATATAACAATGACCCAAGTGAAAATAACATCAAGTGTAAATGTAATCCATATTAGTGGAATCCAAAAATGGTATTCAAGACATATATATTAGGTGGATAATTAAAAGTGGTTTCAGGGATCTTTAAGATCATATATCCTTCATTATTCATAATTGACTTATAAGCTTGTAGCCCTCTCTTATAGGTTTGTTTGTTCCTATTAAACTATAATGAAATAATCTATTTTTTTTTTTAATAAAAATGTCCACACACATTAATTCACATTTTATACCAATTAAACATATCCTTCTTTACCTTTATCCAACCTTAAACTTGTAAAACAAAAACAAAACAAAACATGGGATTTTAGGACTAAGAATTAGGACTCTAGACTATGTTTTTTAGATAAATTTTTTTCATCATTTCAAAACACATTTAAACCACTTGAAATACCTTTAAAACATCTTAACACACTATTCCTAAATCTTTTATGTTTTTTTAGGTTTAAATTTCAAGATATAGGGGTTTATGTGCTTAAAATGTTATCAGTCCTATACAAAGGCTGAGAGGATTCAAAAATGAATAATTTGAGTTTAGTGATAAATTTTGTATTAATTATCTTTTAGGTGATCTACCCCACAATTATATACACTTACAATTTTAGAATTTGAACATGTTAAAAGTGAATAAAATAATGTTTCCTTGATTGTACTTGTACCTTTTTTTTATTGTAACATAATTGTACTATCTTATCAAAATTGAAACATGAAAATGTTGTTATAAATAAAATAAATATAGTTTAAAATATAAATAAAATTAACTTACACATTAAGAGTGTATCCAAAATAATAAATAAGTTCTGTTTATTCATATATCTTCAAAAATTGATATACAAAATTCTATAGAGATTCTCCAACCTCTCTAAAAACTTGTAACTTATGAATTTATCCTTTATTTTTTACTTTTATTATATCCTATTATAATGGTTTAATATTTATCATTTTTTAATATGCAAATAAAATCAGTTCCTTATTATTTCGTGTCCCAATGACTTATGAGTTATCTAGATATGTCTACTTTAGTCATCTAATTATGTTGAACATATATTGGTTGAGATAAAAATAGGATTAAAGTTAGTCGAAGATTTGAAAACATTTAAAACATATATTTATACCCTAATTATCTATTATAATATGACCAATACCTTCATAACATGTCAAAAACTTCAATACTCTTACATTTTTTTTAATTTCTAATTTAGGTGGTAAACCTAGAAAGACCACCAAAAGACCTAAAAATTAGAAGTGAATAATATAAAAGGTTTATTATTGATAATTCATGTTTTTTATACATTATAATAAAAAAATATAATTAAACTACTTGTTTACATGCATCTGCACCAGATTACCGGGGAATAAAATAATTATTGTGTATGTGGTAGTTGTTGCTCCAAATTGATGGTATGATCATCTCTGTATTAAGGTGAATTATATGAGTTATCATATACTCTACAAGGTTAAATCTTTTATAAACTTAATAATCATGACATTTTAATATCAAACAGAATCTCCAATTCATAAGCATTATCATAAAAAATTTAAGATGTTATAAGGTCCAATTTATTCATTTTCAACTTATTGTATTCCCCCTTAGGGAATATTTATTTTATGATATGGGAAAATATTGGATAACCTTCCTCAAAGTTCATTTATTTTATTATCATTTAATAAATTATCTAATACTTACTTGACCTCAATTCCAAATGTTTTTTTACCTCTTTATGCAACTCTTGCATAGCCATTGTAAAATCCTCACCTTCTACATTCTTTTTCTCTTACTTTCCTAATTTTATTAGCTCATTAATTCCTATTGGATGGATTTAATATACAATTTTAAATGGTACATAACCTATACTTCTACATGGATAATAATTAAATGTAAATTCTACTTGATCCCATTGTTTGGGATGGTCATTTTCAACTTGTTGTATTTGCACTTAGGGAATATTTATCTTTTGAGATGGGAAAGTAGTAGATAACCTTCCTCAAAATTTACTTATTTTATTCTCATTTTATAATTTATCTTATATCTACGTGAACTCAATTCAAAATTTTGTTTTCATTGTTCATTTAACTCTTGCATAACCATAGGAAAATCTTTACCTTCTACACTCCTTTTATCTTTCTTACCTATGTTTATTAGATATTAATACCCCTTAAATGGATTAAATATACAATTTGAAATGGGATATACCCTGTAATAATATTTTCATAATCATTATATGGAAATTCGTTTTGAGCTAGTACTTGATCCCATAGTTTAGGATGGTCATTTTCAATTTATTATATTCCCCTTAGGGAATATTTAAATTTTTTTTGTTATGATCTAATATTTAATAAAATTATTAATTGTTATATAAGTTTAATTATTTGAAACCTATTATATCAAATTAGTTGGTTTCTTATTTTTGATAAATGTATTCCCATAATATTTTTATTACCCGTGACTATTCTAGGTTATTAGATCTTATATTATAGGAGGTTATTTTGCTTCTTCCATGGATATATAATAGCCTTTATTCTGTATCAAATATATATGAAAATATAATATAATTATTATTTTCATTTTTTATTTGGATTTCCAATTCGTCAATAACCTAGTATTAGATTGGTTTATAACCTTGTGTGTGATGGAAAAAAATGAATCTTTAAGGGGAAGTTGTATGATTGGTCTACCCTATGAATGAAAAACAATTCAATAAAAGCCATCATCTACCATATAATCCATATGAGCAATATGATAGAAGTGATGACCAATAGATGTGAGGTGATGGCATAAAGTGTAGCAGTAGAAACATTGCATAAGACAGTTAGGAAGTATATAACAACCTACAGTTAGAGAATCAATTAGGGAAGTATGCACAATAGCCTAAAACCTATGCTATAGAATAATATTCCATTGAATTTGCCATCGGATGTAGCCTTGGCACTGAGTAAGTGAAAAACTAGATTTTCATTTGCCTGAGCGATAGCCTTTTAACTTGAATAGAATTTGAAGTTCTTAGCATGGATGGAATCATGGGATATCCTTAGTGAAACATAATCTGACTTCTCAAGTCCCTTTTTTGTGTGAAATTATCTACATATTTAAATGGTTTATATCTCTACGCCTATACACATCTTTTGTGTCAAATAGTTAAGACTTTTTTTCCAAATATTCATTTCTCCTTTGAAGACTCCATTTCATAGCTGTAAATTATATTCTCAATGAAATATATTTCCCAAAAATTCATTCTCAGTTTCTATGTTGGATTTTAAGTTTTTTTTTTAGTTTTAATCAATGGTATTTTATTGTTTAATGTTTTGGTTTAGGATTATGTGTCATAAAAATTAATACTTTTGTCATTGGTTAAAATGCATTATATTTAGGTGAGAGTCATTCTTTTAAACAGTGGTTTTAAAGTTTCATTAAATCCAATGTTTAGCTTGGTATTTGTTAAATTTTGATTCATGACAATAAATATTGCATGTCAGACAAGTTATGATCAAATAAATTTGGAGTCAAAATTTTATTAGTAGTATGTCATTTTAATATTTAAAAGGTAATATAGTTTGACTTGTCAATCATAAATGTTTTCAACAAAGTCAAGTCATAAAAAGTATCAATATTTTATTTTCTATACAATTCTGATATTGTTAAAGTCAAAAACCAATTATACAATGCATTATCAAGTAAACCTGACATCTTGAGTCATATTTATTAGTGGGAGAGTTTTGTCCTAACAAATAACATGCATATGAGCTTCAAATCCATATGTGTTGAGTGAAGCATCTTCATTTACTAGAGGTTGCGGGATACATGTAGGTTAAAATACAATTGGCTTCCTCTCGTGAGTCACCTACGATAGGGTCACATCATTACTATGGTGACATTTTTTAATGTGTTTATTTTATATTATTCTGGGTGAAGTTTTATTATGTAGTGTGGTTTTCAATCAAATTACTGATCATTATTTTCTAGTTTGATACCTCCTAATGAAGAACATTTTGGGGAGCAAAATTACTTAAGTAGCACTTGGTTCTTGGAAAAGGGTTTGTGAAAATCTAAGAAACCAATGAAGTGTATAAAATAGTCGAGAACTTCTGCCACCTCGAGGTTCATGATCAACTTATAACAAAAACCCATTTGGGTTTGTGGTAGTATAAGAAACCACAAAGGATTTATCAGAAAGATTTACTCTTATCACTTCTAGGTTTATGGTAATCCTATAAGGGAAAACTAAGGTGCCACCAAGAACATGAAGCCACAAAGATGGCATGCCACTTCAAAAAGTGAGCAGACTATGCAGAGAGTGTAAATTTTTTTACCATGTTTAAATTAAGAGGGTGCTAGGAATTAACCACATTAAGGGGGTGAATGTTAGGATTTAGTATTTAATAACATTATTAATTCTTATATAGGTTTAATTATTTTAAACCTATTATAGCACAATAGTTGGATTATTATTATTGGGAAATGTAATAGGTAATGGTTAACCATGACTATTCTGGGTTATTAGATCCTATTTTCTAAGAGGTTAATGTGCTACCTCCATGGCTATATAATATCCTTTATTTTGTATTGATATATATATATATATATATATATATATATATATATATATATATATATATATGAAAATATAATATAATTATTGTGTATAATTTGTATTCGGGTCTCCAATTTGCGAATGGGTTTAATATGCTCCTATTTTGACTGAGTCTAATGGATGACATGGTATCACAACTCCAAGTAGAAGGCATTGCTTTCCATATTGACTTTAAAAAATCATGTCACAGGATTGACTAACCCTTCATACTTGTCATGTTACAAGCCTTGGGTTTCAGTCCCAGATATGGTCACCCTAACCATAATCTCTTTCAATATGTTTTTGCTTTCCTCACTATCAATGGCCATCAATATGAGAATAATCAATTATTTCATTCCATTAAGCAAGGATTCTCACTATTGAGCTTGTATGGCCTTGTTAAATAATATTTTGAATATATGCTCGGAGACTATGTCTCTAGAGGGTTGGTTATTAGATGGAATTATCTTCCTCCACTCACTACTAGACTAACTTCTTATGAGAAAAATAAAGATGCTAATTTTATCTATTTAGTTACATTTTGTTTATGAAAACAATAAATAAAATGTAAAAAACTAATACAACTAAGATAATGGTACTCAAATGGTATCACAATTTAGTTATATTTTATATGTAAATCTACATCCATATAATTTCACCCCTTAAAATTTATTTTCAATATAAATTTTTAAAAGAGAATAAATATGCATATAAATACATTCATTCTTGAGGAAAAAAATTAGAAAAAAATGGTGTCCTCTCAATTCACGATTTAAAAAGAGTTTTATCTTTAAAATAGAAATTATCAAATTAAAATATTTTTTATATAAAATACTAAATCTACATTCATTTCTTCTTTATTAACATAATTTAATAAAAATAAATCTAACATTAATATTAATAAAATTAACATTAATATCTATTATTCAGATGTTTCATATGATATTAATCCCAAACATATGCTTTAATATTAATATACTTTTTCTATCAATATTACTGTATTAAATTTGTTTAGTTTTCTTTGTGAACTCAAATAATATTCATATTTGTTATGAAAATCATTATCTTCATGTTTATTTATTAAAATAAGATAAAAAGGGTATACAGGTAGTGAAAAGTTGATTAAGATAAGATAAAAAGGTGGTAGATCATTTCTAAAGGAAGATAAAAATGGGTGTAAATTCTTTGGAGGAACAGGTATCCAGTTGATGTGATCATTATGCCATAAAAAATTATTAAATGATTAGTGCACCTGAGCTAGCCTAATGGTAAAGAACATGTGCTCCTAGAAGGGAGGTCATAGGTTCAAACCCTACAGGGGGTAGGGATTGCACGCCTCGTATTCATAGCATAGTAAGGTGCCTCCCCACGATGGGAGTATGAGGTGGTTGGATAAAAACAATATTTTTTTTGGTTTTTTTAAATAATTTTTTAATTTTAATTTTTAATTAATTGGATATTGTTTTAATATATTTATAAATATTGTAGTAAATATATATACAAAATATCTTATACTTTATTAAATGTTATCCATAAGAATAATAATAAATTTAGAACTAAATTCTAATATATATCATTTTTTAAATTTAATTCTAGGGTTTATGGCTACGGTATGATGAGAGATCCTTAAAGAAAGATTTAGAAAATCGGTCAATCAATGTGGTTAGTGAAGGTTATGGGAGGGATTTCCAGCATTATGGTTATGTAAATTTTATTTACATTATGTTAGAATGTTTTTATTTTAATTAATAATTTAAATTGAAACTAAAAGGGGTAAAAATATTATCAAGAGAACTAGAGAAACAAAAACATTACATACCCCTGTCCTGCTCAAGAAGATGAGCAAGATCTTGGGCAAAATTAGGCGGAAGCACTTGCTATTCCTGAACACACCTATTCGGCCCCTTGTTCGAGGCCCATTTAGCTAAAGCATCGGCCACAGTGTTCCACTCACATGGAATGTGCTTAAAGGATATAAACTCAAAAGCTGTAGACACTTGACGGATCTGCTTGATAACCGAAGCAAGCTACTAATCCACTTCATCGATATTCTTGCTATTCAACAGGTTAATGATCACCTGCGAGTCGGAGTCACAGATAATACTAAGTAGGCCATGGCTACAACAAGTAAGAGTCGCTTCCAGGATCGCAACAAACTCCATCAAGTTATTAGTCTAATGGCCTTTAAACATGGAAAATAAGAAACAAGTCCCACCCCTGCTGTCTCTACCTATGCCGCCAATGCCAGCAGCTCTGGGGTTGCCTCTGGAAGACCCATCAACATTTACCTTAATGTGCCCATCCTCTGGAGGAGTCCAGTGACCCAGCTGACACATCGGGCGCGCTTGATGCTTTGTCCTATGCATGGGGCGTGGGCCAGGATGGCAAACCTCAGAATCAAACCTCCAAGGGGAAAGCTTCTCAAGAATTCTATTCACTATAGGGTCCAAAATCACATTGCTATCGTGATGCACATGGAGAGTCTCCTGAATGGCGCTCAAGACTTTGAACCAAACATTGCTGAGACTGACCGAGGACTCCCAGAAGGTTCTTCTATTTTGCTCAATCCAGACATTCCAAAGAATGAAAGCAGGCCCAATATTCCATGCAGTCTACACAATAGTAGCTTTGTCAGGTGGTCAGCCAAGGCGTTGCCAAAATTCAGTCAAAGAGGAGACGTGCTAGCAGGGATAGCCCTAGGCAGTCCACCAAAGATGCCAAATTCTTCTAGAAAAGGTGCATTGGAAGAAAAAGTGTGCTTTAGTCTCCTCACTGGCATGACAAAGTAAAAAAATAGATGGACCCTGATAGCCTCTTCTGCATAGATTCTCCCAGGTCAAACATCTACTATGGGTAAGAGTCCAAAGAAAAAAATTGCACTTTGGCCATGAGGCAAAATTCCAAATTCTCTTCCCCCAACCAAAATCCACTTCGCCAAGCCTGATCTTGGTGAGCTTTTGGTAGCCCGCAGCAACTGAGTACTACCCATTAGCAATGCCCCCCCAAGCCAGAATGTCATCCTCCCTCAACGAACTGCAACTCCTACCAGCAAGAATCTAGGCAAGCTCCTACATTTCATCCTCAGTTCCCCCCTATGGCCAATCAAACTCATCTTTCCATTTGTAGGCAATGAAAGGATCCACATTGTATGCTTCTTTATATTGCTCCATAGTAGTCCATCCCTCATTGAGAAAGGAGGTGCACAACAGCTGCAAATGTGGATGGGAGGAGTAGAGAGGAGGAGCTCCGCCCTAATAATCCTCCCAAAAGAGAGCGTTCGAACCTCTATTACAAATCCAAAAAAGGCTGGGCTGGACCAGCTGGGCACCCAATTTAAGGGTGTTCCATACCATGGAGCCTCTACCCTCAATAGGCATCCTAGGAACCTCAGCCGGATTCACTCCAGGAAGATACTTCGAAGATACGATCCGGGCCCAGAGGTGGGATTGACTGGTGCACCACCGCCAGTATAATTTGGTTGCCAAAGCCTGACTAGTCAGAATTGATGTCTTGATTGAATATTTTATTTTTTATTTTTTATTATTAATAATAAGGTTTGTTCATAAGGTTATGTGGAATAAAAATTGATCACATTGTAATTTTAGTGGATTATGAATCACCTTATAACAATAATTATTGAATTGTAAAAAATCATGGAACATAAATTCAAGTGAAAATGGATATATTTTCTTTTCAAAAAATATTAACAATCTAATTGGGAAATATACCCTCACCATGCAACCATCTTATCTAGTTAAATTTGGAACTAATCCTTCAAAAATTATCCATTTTCTTATTTGATAAATTGAAAAAAAAAAAAAAAAAAAGCCTACTAAATTACAAATAAGCTGTAATAAAGATGATGCTTAGAATTAATATTTACTATAACTATTGTGATATGGCAAAAAAGTTATTTTTTCCTATATTATTATTAATATATTTATTTTTAATAACATCTGTGACATATGTAAGAGATTTATATATTTATGTAAAAAAATATTAGAATGCTTATAACATTTAATGATAATATATTTTAGTCTTATATTTATTATTGATGTTTAATATTTAAATAATTCTTATTGATATTGTGTTTTTTTATGTTAATTTTTCCCTTTACAAATTTATACACTCTTTTATTAGGATATAATGTTTATGTGATTGATATATGAAAATAATTTATATTATATTTTTAATTTTCTATAAAATATAATATGAATTTATATATTTCAATTAAATTTGAATTAAAATGTTCGTAAAAAATTAATTGTATTAATTAATACGTATACAATTTTAATTAATGAAATTATTTATTGTTTGATCAAGAGATATGTACGGTTATAGATGTATTTTAAATTATGAGATTATATGATAATTGTCACTATTTGACATTGAAAATACACACTTAAATGTGAGACATTGTTGACCCCTAAAGTCTACAATGAAATGAGAACCTTTTAATAATCACATAAGGGATGACGTTTAAACCATATGAACGCAAAAGTGTAAACATTTCTTGAAACTATGTTATCTTAGTTTTTATCTTCTAAAACTTTTCTTGAACTCTTGTACATTTGCCTTTATCTTGTGCAAAACAATAATTATTATTCTTTCCCTAACGTGAAAATAATCTCTTAGAAAGAGAGATAAATAATTACTAGAAAATAGTATAACTTCCTTGAAAATTTTCCATCCACTATAATGTATTAATATTAGAAAAACCATTTCATAGAATTCTAATACTTCAAGCTTGAAAATTACTGTCATGAGTTATATAATGAAACTTTATTAACATTTGTCTAGCCTCTAAAGGGTAGTAATAATAGAAAAATAAATTAATAATTACTATGATTCAAACACATAAACTAGTTTTATGAAATTTAATTGACATAACCATATTTAATTTAATGAATAATTTGAAATTTGAGTGCTTAGCCTTCTCTAAAATATTAGTAACGGTTCAGTAGATTGTAAAGAATAGTAAATTTCATAGATTTCCTTTCATTTTTATATAAACTAAAATATGTTGAACTAAAATATG
The DNA here is from genome assembly GCA_037957365.1 of Torreya grandis. Lineage (NCBI taxonomy): Eukaryota > Viridiplantae > Streptophyta > Pinopsida > Cupressales > Taxaceae > Torreya > Torreya grandis. Next base: position 1,477,513 of record JARHVA010004523.1, read on the forward strand.
TGTATTTAGAGAAAAATGAACCCAAATTAGAATCATATTAGCATCCAAACAAAAATTTAAAAAAATGTAAAATATAAAATAAGGAAATAAATCAGCTCATAAAATAGTTTATATATATATATATATATATATATATATAGAGTTAAAATAAGATACATAATTTATATAGAATAAAATAGTCTAAATTTCTGGTTAGAATAATGTAGAATAACTAATAAATAAAGCATTTAAATAAGAAACCATGATGCCCTACTAGCTTCAGAATATTCATGAATGTGTTATTCTAAATATCTTTGAGACTATAATAGTACATGGTCGAAACATTATAACAATATTATTTAATATGAAAGATCCATATGTAAATACAAAATTTTAGAGTTTCATGTATAATATAATGTATGTGCTTTGTTATGCTTACTATGTAAAACTAAAGTTTACAATTTACTCATTTTTGTGTTGATTCTTATTCAATTACATTTTATTTTTAAATTCATTTTATTTAAATTTAAAATACATAATGTAAGACTAATGTACCATTATAAACATGAACAACCTTTTCCTATTATGATTAAATAAATATTAAGCTTAACTCATTAATTTGTGTGATAATAAGTAGGTTTAACTTAATTTTTAAATTACAAGTTTGATTATAATGATGGGATATGTCGATTATGGGGTTATAAGGAGAATTTCCATTGGTTTTCTAATAATAGATGTATATGAAGCCATCATTAGATTCATATCATCTAAAAAGTTATATAGTTTCTATAAAATTATTTCAAATCAGTACAAGGTATAAAATCTCCATTAACATTGGGTCATGAGTTATATAATATATAATATTAATTTATTATTATTCGTAATTAAGTATATATTCATGTAATTTCCTATTAATTATTATGGGTCTTTGCAAATTTTCACACAATAAATATGTATAGTGTATCCCTACTGTTCACATGTACTACACATTCATCATAAGATCATATTATACATTATGTATGCATCACAAAGTTTGTATATACTCCACATGTTCTCTACATACTATGTGTTGACATTATAATAGTACAACTATTTTCACCCTATTACTTGTAAACACCATTTCAAATTAAACTGAAACCACATATGTAGATCCAAATAATAATAATTACGACGACAAATAAAATCAGTGTCACATTCAAAGTGAATAGGGTAGTGGGTCTACCCCACCCATGTGGCAACCAAATCTCCAAATGTGATCTCCAGTTCCAAGCAACTTGTTCTCTCATAAACTTTAGCACTACACATAAAATTTAAATCATATAATTATTCATTCCTTAATCCTAATTTTGTGTGTTTGTGTGAGTTTGAGTGTGTGTGGTGTAGGTCACATTATAATATTAAAACCATCCACAAGTCTCCATCATGTATTCTAAGATTCATAAAGTAGAAAGGTCCATTTAATGATGTTCAATTTCTCTTATGGACGTCATAGACACATTTAAATCATAACTCACATTTATGTATGGCCATGTCTATGTGCTTACAATCCACATTTGAAGTGTGGCCATGTGGTAGAATCTTGGACATTGTTACCTCACTGGGGCCTACGTGTTCTTCATCCTTCACCTTTACATATAAATTTTAAAAATTTCACATAGTGCACAATGTATATATATTGTTTAAATGAACCATATACATATTATATTAAAATCAATGTATTGAATGATCAATCTTAATAGGTGTCCTAATTTATATTTATATGTCACATATTATTTTAGTTTTTTCAAAAAAATTAACTACCCTTTCTTGATTTAATCCTACACAAGTCTACTAATATTATCAATAATGATTGTAATTAATTTTTTTTTAAATACTTATAATGTCATAAGTGAATCTGTGGTCATAACTCGATACCTCAAATTTCACAATTTTTTGGTATGAAATTTCTTTCATAATGTTTTTATCTTCCCTTTCACCAAAGAACAACACCAAGAATTTTATTTCGTCTAATAATATACATTGGAAAATACTAAGAGGTTTTTATCCTTTAGCTACATAATTTTTCATTAATTTTTTATCAAGTTTGTGAAGGAATGTTGGGTCTATGAACCCATGAATCAAAGTGTCACTTGTATCGTCATCATAAATAAATTAATCTATAGGATTTTTATTATACTAAGTTTCAACATCCTCAATATCATCATACACAACATGAAAAACATGGTCTAAGTCTTGGTTTAGTTGTACATTTTGCATGCAATGCAATTTTAGTTTGAACAATGCTTATGCATCTTTCATATTAACCTATGAAAATATAATTGTAGATTATAAATATTCCTATATTGTAGAGATACTATTTGAGATAAAATTCAATAGTTTTTACTTAATCTATTGATCATGTCAATGCACTAAATCTTATGTCAAATTTTTTTGGGAGCATTAGCTATTGTCCCTTATAATTTAAATTATGGTTTTTTGTATGAGCAATGTTTGATTTAAATGAATACATATTTTTATGCAACTATCCTTTGTTAAAGATAATTAGAACATCCAATAATTGAAATATAAGATCAAAATAAATATGCTCAGGGGATGAAAATTTAGAAAGCATCTCATTTTTTAGAAGAGCTACATCAATAAAAATATTTTTTCTCTATCACAGTATGGCTCATAGTTAATATTAAGTATTTTCCCTTTATTTATTTTAAATTTTATCATATTTAACTTGCAATGATATTTCCTATAAAACATACATCTATTCTAATTTGAATAATGTATTAGCATCTATTTCATTCAGTGTTATTATTTTTGTTAAAATGAATCAATTTTTGCTCAATTGGTAGTTTTTCACACATCATAAATTTCAAATGATTTATCAATTTGAAAATGAGCTTTTTAAAATTATCTTTTATTCACCCAAACTCTATACAATATCTTGAGTTGAAACTTTCATTATCAGTTTTACAAAATGTATATCCCAATCGTTGGATATTAAATGTGTATTATATTTCTACCCTTTTGTAATACATGACAACAGTATTTAGTGGATATTATTGTCATATCTAAATTTCAACATTAATTATAATACATATCCATTACAATAATAATTCATTAACATTAATTTAACTTATTTGGTGTCATGGTCATGTTAATCATATATCACTTTTATGTTTTTATCTACCTAACATTTCTTATGGCATTGATGTTAAGCCACTTTTATAAACAAGACACTACATCATAATTCTTAAAACTATATGCATTATAGAATGACAATATTGCATAGCATATAAGATTATTGATAAAAAATTACTCATTGTATTTCTATAAAATAGAATTAAATAAGAGGTGGCCACAATCTCTATTTCTAAATGTAACTCTCGATAGACCTATACTCTTAATATCATGTAAAATGACCCATGTACACGAGATTATAGGGTGATGCATGTATGTGATAGATGAACATGTCTAATCATAATATAAATCCTTAGCTTAGAAATTTATTTCAGGAGCCATATTTACTATTCTTATTGACATTAACAATCTATACAATACTATATCAATTTTAACTCAGTAAATAAGACTCAATGCTTTATGTAAGAAATGAAACCAATAGTGAACATAAAAAATAATGTAAATATGTCATCTATTTATAGCTCAAGATAGTATGATTCTTTTCCCATGTTAAAAATGTACCTTTAAATCAAAAAAAAGATTGATTCATGCACTAGTAATATGATAATATACTAAGTTTCAAAAATTAAATATTAGTATAATGGTAATTCAAAAGTGTTACTGGTAAATTAATTCAACTTGAATCTTGAATAACTCATGTAAAAATATTCTAATATATAAACACAAACCTAGGACTTGATCATACAACCTCAAAATGTTAAAAAAGTTAAGATAAACCCAAACATCACTGTTCCATATATCCTCACCCATTGGCTAAAATGTTGTAAGAGTTTTACAAATAAAACCTAATGACATAAAATTAAAAAATAGAATAATTGAAAGATGGATATATTACCACCAATAAAATTAGGTATTTTACATACTAACAAATTCACATAGAAAACATAAAAACATAATTACAACATACTCAAATGTTTTCCAATCTATAAGCATCTTCATATCTAACAATAAAAACATAATTTTGCTTATTATTTTATTTATATTCTTTTGTTCCATCCATGGGTTATATAATTTTACCCCAAAACACAAGCATCATTTTAGGTTTCTCCAACAGAACCAAAAAATAATTAAAGTTAGTTAATTTAACACCAATTGTTTTAAAAATATAATATAAACATTATTATAATGATTACGAAAATCATGGAGGGTCTTTGTTTGAACAAGTGTTTATATAAAACCTTATATGAAGCATCTCTATTTCAGAAGAGCTACATCAAGAAAAAAAATCTCTATCACAGTATGGCTCATAGTCAGTATTAAGTATTTTCCTTTTATTTAATTTTAAATGTTATCATAATGGAATTGCAATGATATTTCCTATAAACCATGCATATATTCTGATTTGAATCATGTATTAGCATGTATTTTATTCAATGTTATTATTTTTTATAGAATTAATCAATTTGTGCTCAATTGGTAGTTTTTCAAACATCATAAATTTCAAATGATGTAGTGATTTGCATATGAGGTTTTAAAAAAATTCCTTTATTCACCCAATCTTAGAAAAAGATCTCGATTTGAAACTTTCATTATCAATTTTGCATAATGTAATCCCAATAATTGGATATTAACTTTATATTATATTTTTGGACTTTTGTAATAGACTACAATGGGATTTAGTGGATATTATTGTCATATCTAAATTTCAACATTAATTATAATAGATAGCCATTACAAGAATAATTCATTGACATTAATTTAACTTATTTGGTGTCATGGTCATGTTAGTCATATATCATTTTCAATTTTTTATCTACCTAACATTTCTTATGGTATTGACATTTTTATAAACAAGACACTAAATCATAATTCTTAAAAATATATGCATTATAGAATGACGATATTGCATATCACATAAGAATGTTGATATAAAATTATTCTTTCTAATTCTATAAAATATAATTAAATAAGAGGTGACCACAATCTTGATTTCTAAATGTAACTCTCCATAGGCCTATTTTCTTAATATCATGTAAAATGACTCGGGTAAGTGAGATTCCAAGGTCATGCATGCATGTGATAGATGAACATGTCTAATCATAGTAGAACTCATTAAATTAAAAATTTATTTCATGAACCATAAATATTATTCTTCTTGATGTCAATAATCTATGTAATACTATATCAATTATAACATAGAAAATAAAGACTCAATGCTTTATCCAAGAAAATAAATCAATAGTGAACATAAAAAATAGAATACATATGTCATCAATTTATAAATCATGATAGTATAGCTCTTTTCCTAAGTTATAAATCTGAATTTAAATCAAATAAAATGATTGAATCGTGCATTAGTAAGATGATAATATAATAAGTTTCAAAAATTAAATATTAGTATAATGGTGCCTCAAAAGTGCCATTGATAAATTAATTTACTTAAATATTGAAACACTCATTTAAAAATATTCTAATATATAAACACAACACTAGGACTTGATCATACAACCTCAAAATGAAATAAAAGATAAGATAAACCCAAACATCAATGTCCCAAATATCCTGACCTATTGGCTAAAATGTTGTAAGATTTTTACAAACAAAACACAATGACATAAAATTAAGAAAGAGAATAAATTAAAGATTACCATATTACCAACAATAAAATTAGGTATTTTACATACTGACAAACTTGCATAGAAAACATAAAAACATAATTACAACCTACTCCAATGTTTTTCAATCTATAAGCAACTTCATATCTAATAATAAAAACTTGATTCTACTTATTATTTTATTTATATTCTTCTATTCCATCCATGGGGTATATAATTTCACCCCAAAACACAAGAATAATTTTAAGTTTCTCCAAGAAAACCAACAAAATAATTAAAGTTGGATATTTTAACACCAATTTTTTTTCAAAATATAATATAAACATTAATATAATGATCAAGAACCTCATGGAGTATCTTTGTTTGAAGAAGTGTTTATATAAAAACTTATAGGTATTTTATAACCTATTCTTCACATATTTCCCTAATATTTTGAGAATAACAAAGAACAACTTAATTATTAAGATTTTCCCTTAATCAAACCTAGGTTCTTCCTTGTTTCTAATATTTATGAGCTTTAGTGTCATTTCTCTTTATGTATTATGTCAATTACATCTGATTCCATTTAAATAAAAAAAAATATGCTTCTCTCCAACACCCATTAATCCATAATAATGATAAAAATTAGTTAATGGTAAGAAATAAAAAACAATAAATTCTTAATGGGGAATTTTTTTACCCATGGTACGCATCCTTAAAATGCTCTCTATTACCCTATTGAACTATCCACTCTATCTTCCCATTCTAAAAATAGGTTGAGATAAATGACCAAATAATAATAAATAATAACCAAAACCCCAATCTAATATGAATAAAAATGAAATCATTGTTTAATTAAAGATTTGATGAAACAAGGTCATTAACCATAATCATTCAATCAATTTCCAATAAAACACCATGATAATAGAAAAAATTAATAAAATATGTTAACTAAGACCAATTTATAATATCAATATATCTCATTTCTCACTTCCATTCCCTTGGTCTAGGTCACTTTTTCAATTTTAATCCCATTTCATAATAATGGTTTAGTTTTTGATAATAAATAAAGATAACAAGGATCCAAGTGAATATAGCGTCAAGTATAAACATAATCCATATTAGTGGAATCCAAAATTTTTATTCTATACATATAGAGTATGTGGATAATTAAAAATGGTTTTAGGTATCCTTAAGATCCTATATCCTTCAATAGTCATAATTGACATACAAGTTTGTTGCCCTCTCTTAGAGGTTTGTTTGTTCTTTTTGAACTATAATGAAATAATATAAATTTATTAATAATAAAAATGTCCACAAATTTTAATTGACATTTTATACAAATAAAACATATCCTTTTATACCTTTATCCAACCTTAAAGTTGTAAAAAACAACACAAAACATGGGTTTTTAGGCCTAAGAATTAGGACTCCAAACTATGTTTTTTCGATATATTTTTTTCATTAGGTTAAAACACTTTGAAATAACTTTAAATACCTTTAAAACATATTAACACACTATTCCTAAACATTTTATGATCTTTTTAGGTTTAAATTTCAAGATATATGGTTTTATGTTCTTAAACTGTTGGCGGCCCTATACAAAGGCCGAGAGCATTCAAAAATGAATAATCTGAGTTTTTTGATATAGTTTGTAATTAATAATATTTTATGTGATATAACCCTCCATTATATACATTTACATAAAATTTTAGACATTGAACATTTCTTAAAAGTGAATAAAACAATGTTTTCTTGATTGTAATTGTATGTTTTTCTGATTGTAACATAATTGGACTATCTTATCAAACCTGAAACATGAAAATGTTGTTAAAATTATATAAATAAATTTTAAACTAAAATTGATTTTAATTTAAAAATTAATAGTGTATCAAAAATAATAAATATGTTCTCTTTATTCATATGTCTTCAAAAATTGATATACAATATTCTACAGACTGTCACCAACCTCTCTAAAAACCTATAACTTATGAATTTATACTTTCTTTATTACCTTTATTATATACTATTATCATTTTTTAATATTTATAAAATGTTTTATATATGTATAAAATTATTTCCTTCATGTTTTGTGTCACAATGGCTTATGAGTTATCCAAATATGTCTAGTTTAGTCATCTAGTAATGTTGCACACATATGGATTGAGCTAAAGATAATATTAAAGTGAGTCAAAGATTGGAAAAAATTTAAAATAATATTTATACCCTGGTTATGTATTATCATATGACCAATAACTTCATAACATGTCAAAACCTTTAATATTCTTACTCATAAATAATTATTTTTGAATTTATAATTTTGGTGGGAAACCTAGATGTTTCTCTCAATTTATTTTTTTGCTTTTCTTAATTCATTGAAAATAAAAAAAGTAGTGATAAGGGGTGTGTAGAAAAACTTGTTAAAAATGTGCAAGTTGAATCCAAGTGATTATGGATATCTCCTCTTTGGCTTGGGAGAATGACCTAAAAATAACAAAACACTAAAAGAAACTTGTTTGTTAGATAAGTAAATGGGTGGATTGCCTAGTATGAGCTATATCCTAGAAGCAAAAACATTATAGGGGGCTATCAATCCACTTGCTTTAAACACTTAAGTTGAAATTATGAAATAAAAATATTTTACATAAAATTCATAAATTACTCATATCAAAAACAACAAGTAACTAAATTTGAGACAATAAAGTTAAATGCTTTCATAAATTAAGCAAAATGAAGCAACTAGTTTGATTATATGAATGTTAAAAATTGGTGAAGGCAAGTTTGTGGTTTTGGGTTTGGAAATGGTTTGGTTTGTCTTGTGACAAAGGATAAAGTTTTGGTTAATGTTGGTAAATGGTCAAATTGGTAAAAATGGTAAGAAATAAAGAAGGCAAAAGGGATAAATTATGAAGAGGTAAATGAATGAAAGGGATGATAAAGAAAGGAGGTAAAAGGGGATAAAGGGATAGATGGTGAGGAGGGTAATGGATAAATGAAATAAAGAGAAAGAAGAGGTTAAGGGTAAAGAGGAAAAGGGGTGAAAGGAGAGTAATAATGCCAAAGGGGTTATGGTTTTGAAGTCAAGAAAGAAGAGGCCAAACAGGGTTAAGAAAGAAGAAACTAAATTTACAAAACAATACAAATTACCTTGATGTTTGTTGATGATGGATTGAGGATTTCTTGTTGAGGATGCTTGTTGAATATTTTGGTAGACTTTCATTGCTTGAGATATTCTCTCCAAGATGATGATGACCTCCAAGATGATTACCTTCTCCAAATACCTGTAGCAATATGCTAAGAATAAAAGACTAACTTTCCACTTAACCTTGGGTGAAGGAGATGGGGGTATTTTTAGCATTTTTGTGTGAAGAAACATGCTAAAATAGAGGAATATTAAATAAATTATAATTTTTCCAAGTGCAATCATGATTTATTCAAGGATGGGTTGGTGAAGATTCCCATGTGGGTTGGTGAGTCTCCATGTTTGAATAGAAATCATGTACATGGTTTTGAATGAGACTTAAAGATTTTTTACCATCCTTTTTTTTTCACACAAGAACTTAAGTGGGTGGCACACAAAATTTGGCACCATTTTCCATGTGGGGGATGAAAATTATAAGGTGAGGTTGGTGGGGATTCCCATGTGGGTTGGAAAATCTACCATTTAGGTTGGTGAGCCTCCATTTGAAATAAAAAGTTAAAAATGGATGTTCTTTATCTTTTCCAAAGTCATAAATAGGTAGGTATCTCTTTTAAAGTCCAATTTCATGTGGGAAGAATAATATATATGTTTAAAAATGATCCCTTAAGGGTAAATTAACCACATTTCATGGTGGGGCCCTTGTGATGATTGAATGAGGTCATCAAGCACTTTGGGAAGGGCCCTAAGTGGGGTATGATATCCCAAATGAAACCACATCACTTTTAAACCATGTCACTTGCCATATCACCTCCCAAATCACCTCCCATATCACTTGTCATGTCACTTGCCATGTCATCATGAATAGTGATAGTGGGTCTCACAATGAGTAGTGATGTTGAATAGTACTTTTAAACAGTGATTTTGAATGATAAACTTGACTAGGAAAATAGTGATTTGGTTGGTTAAGATGGGGTTCGGGAAGGTTTAAGAAGTTTTAGGTAATCCAAAGGAATTTAGGCATAAAAAACTATAAGTATGCAATTTCTTAGTGTCTACACTAGAACCACCAAAAGACCTGATGAAAAATATGTAAAGCCTAGAAAAGGTTTATTATTGACAATTCATTAATTTTTATACATTATAATAAAAATATATATTTAAACTACTTGTTTACACTGACCTGCACTAGATTACAATAGAATAAAAGATTTGTTCATGAGATCCTACTCATGAGTTATTCAACACTGGTGTCATGCTTGATTATATATGAATGTGTCATCCAAGTTTCATCCTAAAGTGGATGGTACATCAACTTGATCAATTACTGAGATATCTCATTGTCTCTGGTATTCTTCACTACCTTCTTGTCTACAGTGTCTTCAACCTAATTTAGTTGTACCTATGGTTGTTGTTGCTTTGAATTGATGGTATGATAATATTTATATTAAGGTAAATTATATGAGTTATCCTATCCTCTATAAGGTTAAACATTTTACAAATTAAATATGCATGAGATTATCATATCAAATAGAATCTCTAATTCGTAACCATTATCATAAAAAAATTTAAGACCTTATAAGGTCCAATTTTATTCATTTTCAACTTGTTGTATTCCCCCTTACGGAATATTTATTTTATGATATGGGAAAATATTAGATCACCTTACTCAAAATTCACTTATGTTATTATAATTTCATAACTTATCTAATACTTACTTGAAATCAATTCCAAATGTTGTTTTACCTATTCATACAACTCTTGCATAGCCATAGAAAAATCATCACCTTTTACATTCTCTTTCTCCTACTTGCCTAAGTTTATTAGCTCATGAATTCCTATTGTATGGATTCAATATGCAATTTTAAATGGTACATAAATTGTACTTGTATTTAGATAATCATTATATGTAAATTCTAATCTATCCCATTTTTTAGGATGTTCATTTTCAACTTGTTGTATTTAAACTTAGGGAATATCTATTTTGTGAGATGGGAAAGTAGTAGATCACCTTCCTCAAATTTTAATTTTTTCTTCTCATTTTATAATTTATATTATATTTCCTTGAACTCAATTCAAAATTTTATTCTTACTGTTCATGTAACTCTTGCATAACCATAGAAAAATCCTCACCTTATACAGTCCTTTTCTCTTACTTGAATAAGTTTATTAGCTTATAATACCCCTTATATGGATTAAATATAAAATTTGAAATGGGGTATAACCTATAATTATATTTTTATAATCATTATATGCAAATTATATTTGAGCTAGTACTCGATCTCATTAATTATTATGGTGATTTTCAACTTGTTATATTCCCCTTAGGGAATCTTTAAATGTGTTTTGTTTGGAATGAATATCTATTAACATTATAAATTTTTATATAGGTTTAATTATTTTAAACATATTACATCACATTAGTTAGTTTGTTGTTATTGAGAAATGTATTCCTGTAATATTTTTGTTACACATGACTATTATAGGTTATTAGACCTTTTTTTATAGGAGGTTGTTATGATACTTCCATGGCTATATAATAGCCTTTGTTTTGTATCAATTATATATGAAAATATAATATAGTTATTTTGTACATTTTGTATTCATCTCTCCAATTCATCAATAATATGGTATCAAAGCGGTTTATAATCCTATGTGTGATGGAAAAACAATGACTCTTTAAGGGGAAGTTTTATTGTTGCTATACCTTGTGAATGAAAAATAGTACAATAGAATCCATCATCTATCATGGAAGTCATTTTAGGAATGCAACATAAGTGATGACCAATATATGTGAGGTGATAACATATAGTGCAGTGTTAGAAACATTATATGAGACATTTAAGAAGCATATAGTGACCTATAATCAAAGCGTCACCTAGGGAAGTATGCATAACAACCTACAACCTATGCTGTAGAAGAAGATTCCAATGAATTCAGTGTGTGATGTAACCTTAGATTTGAGGGAGAGTTGAAATGGATTTTCATTTTCTTGATCGATGGCCTTTTAACTTCAATAGAAGTAGAAGTTCATAGCATAGATGGAAGCAGGGGCTAGCCTGAGCAAAACATATTATGACTTCTAAACTCACTTTTTTTTGTGAAATTATCTACATATGTAAATGGTTCATATATCCATGTGTACACATACATATTTTGTGTCAAATAGTTAAGAATTCCATTCCAAATCTTCATTTCTCCTCTACAGATTCCATTTCACAGCTATAAATTCTATTCTCAATTATAGAGATATCACCACAATTCAATCTCAACTTCCAAGTTGGGTTTTGAGGTACATTTTTAGTTTTAGTCAATGGTCTTTTATTCTATATAGTTTTGGTTTAGGATTATATGTCATAAAAATTAATACCTTTTGTAATTGGTTAAAATGCATGATATTTAAGTGAGAGTCATTCTTTTAAATAGTAATTTCAAAGTGTCATTATGTTTAAAATTTAGTTTGGTATTTTTTAAATTATAATTCATGAAAATAAATATTGCATGTCATACAAGTTATGATCAATTAAAGTTGGAGTCACAATTTTGTTAGTAGTATGTCATTTGAATATTTAAAAGGTAATATAGTTCAATTTATTAGTCATAAATGTCATCAAAAGAATCAAGTCATAAAAAATATCAATATTTTTTTGATCCATTTTCAATATTTTTAAATTCAAAAACTCGTTATGTAGATGTATTATTAGGCAATCTTGCTATCCTGAGTCATATGTGTTAGTGGGAGAGTTTTGTCCTAAAAAATGATATACATATGAGCTTCATATCCATATTTATTTAGTGAATCAAATTTAGTTACTAGAGGCTAGAGGATACATGGAGGTTAAAATACAATTGTCTTCCTCTCACGAGTCACCTAAGATGGGGTCACATCATTGCTATTGTGACATTTTTTAGTGTGTTTATTTTATGTTGTGCGTGGTGTGGTTTTATTGTGTAGTGTGGTTTTCAATAAAATTACTCATCATTATTTTTTAGTTTGGTACCTCCTAATGAATAAAATTATGGGAAGAAAAAGTACTGAAGTAGCACTTGGAGGGTTTGTATAAATTTAAAAACCATTAAAGTGTATAAAACAATAAAGACCTCCTGCCACCTCGAGGTTCATGGTCAAATTGTAGAAAAGAATCATATGGGTGTGTGGTAATCCAAGAAACCATTGAAGGTGTTAGCAGAGAGAAAAACCAAGGTGCCACCAACACCATGAAATCACAAAGATGGCATGCCACCTCAAATAGTGAGCAGGCTATGCAGAGAGTGTAATATTTTGTTACAATGTTTAAATTAAGGGGGTTTTAGGAATTAATCAGATTAATGGGGTGAATGTTAGTATTTAATATTTAATAACATTATTATTGTTATATAGGATTAATTATTTTAAACCTATTATAGCATGTTAGTTGGTTTGTTATTATCATGAAATGTATTTATGTAATGTTTTTTTCACCCGTGACTTTTTTTGGTTATTAGATCCTATTTTTTAAGAGGTTGTTATGATACCTCCATGGATATATAATATATTTTATTTTGTATTGTATATACATGAAAATATAATATAACTACTATGTAGAAATTTTATTCAGTTCTCCAATCTTCTAACATGTTTAAGACGTTCTTCCTTTGACTCACTAGAATGGATGGAATGGTATCAAACATCCAAGTATAAGGCATTGCTTGTCAAAATTTACTTTAAAAAATCATGTGATAGGATTGATTGACCCTTCATACTTTTTATGCTACAAGCCTTGGGTTTTAGTCCTAGATATGTTCACTCTGACCATAATCTCTCTCAATATGTTTTTACTTTCCTCACTATCAATGGACATCAATATGAGAATAATTAGTTCTTTCATTCCATTAGGCAAGGCTTTCCATTATTGAGCTTATATGGCCTTGTTAAATAAAAAATCAATATATGTTAGAAGACTATGCCTCTAAAAGGTTGGTAATTATATAGAATTATCCTCCCCCACTTAGCACCATACCAACTTCTTAGTGGTGACTTTAACTACAATTCTTTACTCACTATTGTGGAGAAGGAAATGGTCATCAAGAAAAATAAAGTTGTTAATTTATCTATTCAGTTACATGTTTTTAAAAAAAATAAAAATAAATAAAACCTAAAAAACTAATGCAATTAAGATAATGATACTCGAAGTCTCCAAATGCTATCACCATTTAGTTATATTTTACATGTTGAATCTACATCTATATAATTTTAAACCTCAAAATTTAATTCCAATATAAATATTTCAAAGAGAATAAATAGGCATATAAATACAAGAATGACCTTAGTAAAAAATATGGTGTCCTCTCAACTCACTATTTATGAAGAGTTTTATTTTTAAAATAGAAATTACCAAACTAAAATATTATTTATATAAAACACTAAATCTCCATTCATTCCTTCTTTATTAACATTATTTAATAAAAATAAAACTAGCATTAATATTAAGACAATTAACATTAATATTTACTATTGACATATTTTATATGTTATCAATCCCAATCATATGCTTCAATATTAATATACTTTTTTTAATCAAAAATATTATATTAAGTTTTTTTAATGTTCTTTGTAAACTCACAAAGAATATTTATATTTGTTATGAAAATCATTATCTTCATTTTTATTTTTATTTTTTAAATAATATTAATACTAATATATATTATTTTAATGTTTCATATACTATCAATCTTAATCACATATATCAATATTAGTAAATATTTTTAATCGAAATACACTAAATTTTTGTAGTGATCTCACAATGAATATTTGTACATGATATCATAGAGAAATTATCCCATCCAGTCAAATTTAAAATGAGGGTGTACAAAAGAATTACTTTTTAAATTTTTTTAGTGTTATTTCTCAAATCACAAAAAATATTTATATATGAAAATCATTATCTTCATATTTATTTTTATTTTTTAGTTAATATTAATATATATTATTTAGATGTTTCATACACTATCAATCTTAATCACATATATCAATATTACTATTTTTTTTTAATCAAAATTATTGTACTAAATATTTATAGTGCTATCACAAAGAATATTTGTACATGATATCATAGAGATCATTATCCCTTCCAATCAAATTCAAAATGAGGGCGTACAAAAGAATTACTTTTTAATATTTTTTTAGTGTTATTTATCATATCACAAAAAATATTTATATTTGTTATGAAAATCATTATCATTATCTTCATATTTATTTTTATTTTTTAATTAATATTAACATATATTATTTAGATGTTTCATATACTATCAATCATAATCACATATATCAATATTACTATATATTTTTTAATCAAAATTATTGTACTAAATTTTTATAGTGCTCTCACAAAGAATAGTTACACGTGATATCATAGAGATCATTATCAAATAATATTTGTGCATTAAGTAATTTCACGCAAAGAATAGTTAGTTTTTTTCATTCCTCGAGTCTTGGAATTCAGCGTATGGCTACTTTTTCAGAATTTTTTTAATTTTCTAATTTTAATTAATTGAATATTATTTTAATATAATTATAAATTTGGATGTAAATATCTACAAAATTTCTTATACTTTATTAAATTTTATAGAATAAGAATAATATTAAATGTAGAAATAAATTTTAATATATATTATTATTTATTATTTAATCTCAGGGTTTATGGCTATGGTATGATGAGATCTTCTTAAATCAACGAATCAATGTGGTTATTGAAGGTTATGGGAGAGATTGTCAGCATTATGGTTCTATAAATTTTTATTTAATTCATGTTAGAGATTATTTATTCAATAAATTTTTTA
The DNA here is from genome assembly GCA_037957365.1 of Torreya grandis. Classification (NCBI taxonomy): domain Eukaryota; kingdom Viridiplantae; phylum Streptophyta; class Pinopsida; order Cupressales; family Taxaceae; genus Torreya; species Torreya grandis. The sequence continues at coordinate 1,493,176 of JARHVA010004523.1, forward strand.
TTTATAACTAATAATTTTAATTAAATTGATGTTTTGATTGAATTGTTTGTTTTTTTAAAAAAATGGTTAATAAAAAGGCTTGTTCATAAGGTTACATAGAAAAAAAATTGATCGTGTTATGATTTTAGTGGGTTATAGGTCATATTATAATGGTGATTATTGGATTGGAAAGAATTCATGAAACATATATTAAAATGACAATAGATATATTTTCTTTTAAAAAAATATTAACAATCCAACTGGGAAATGTACCCTTGCTAAGCAAAGATCCTATCAAATTAAATTTGGAACCAATGCATCCAAAATAATCTATATTATTATTTAATAAATCAAATAAAAAATGTAGTAAATTACAAATAAACTATAAATAAGATATAATAAAGATGATGCTTATCATTAGTATTTTCTATAACTATTGTGATATGGGAAAAGTGTTGAATTTTCCTATGTTATTATTAATATTTTAATGTTAATAACAACCATGACATATGTGAGAGATTTATATATTTATTTAAAAAATTATTGGAATGCTTATAATATTTAATGATAATATATTTTTGTCTTATATTTGTTATTGATTTTTAATATTTAAATAATTCTTATTGATATTATGTTTACTATGTTAATTTTCTCAGTAAAAATTTAGATATACACTTTTTTTATTAGGGTTTAATGTTAATGTGATTGACATATAAAGAATTCATTTTTTTTTTTTTTTATGAAATATAGTGTGAATTCATATATTACAATTAAATTTTAATTAAAAAATTCATAAAAAAATACCTATATTATATATATATATATATATATATATATATATATATATATATATATATAATTAATGAAATTATTTATTATTTTATCGAGAGATATGTAAGGTTATAATTTTATTTTAAATTATGAGATTATATGATAATCATCACTATTTGACATTGAAAATACACACTTAAATGTGAGACATTGTTGACCCCTAAAATATACAATAAAATGATAACCTTTTTATAAACACACAAGGGATGACGTCTAAACTATATTAACACAAGCATGTAGCTTTTTTTTGAAAACTATGGTATCTTAGTTTTTATATTCTAAAAGTTTGCTAGAAATCTTGTACATTTGCCTTGATCACATGCAAAAAAATAATTATTCTTCTTGCCATGATATGAAAATAATCTCTAAAAAAGAGAAAAAAGAAAAACTTACTAGAGAATAGTAGAAGTTTTTTGATACTTTTCCATCCCCTTCAAGGTAGTAATATTAGAAAAAAACCAATTCAATAATTCCACTACTTCAAGCTTGAAAATTAATGTTATGAATTATATATTAAAACTTTATTAACATTTGTCCAGCCTCTAAAAAGTAGTAATAATAGAAAAAAATTGAATAATTACAATAACTGAAACCCATAAACTAGTGTTATTAAACTTATTTGACACAAACTTATTTAATTTAATGAATACTTTGACATTTGAATGCTTGCTCTTCTCTAAAATATTAGTAATGGTTCAATAGATTGTAAAGAATAGTGAGTTTCATAGATTTCCTTTCATTTTTAATTAAATTAAAATATGTGTATTTAGATTAAAAATGAACTCAAATTAGAATCATATTAGCATCCAAACAAGAGTAAAAAATGTAATATATAAAATAGGGGAACACATACGCTCTATATTTTGAAATATTCCAAACAAATTTCTTTTAATAATATAAAAACATTACCTTAAACAAATATTAAAATACTAAACAATTAAAAATTATAAAACTAAAATAAAATACATTATCTATATACAATAAAATACTCTAATTTTTTTGTTAAAAGAATGTATAACAAATAATAAATAAAGCATTTGAATAAGAAAGCATGATCTCCTACTAACTTCATAATTACTTTTTAAAAAGGTATACAGGTAGTCAAAAGTTGAGTAAGATAAAGATAAAAAGTGGTAGATCATTTCTAAATGAAGATTAAAATGGGTGTAGATTCTTTGGGGGAATGGGAATCCAACTCATGTCATAATTCTAGGTAGAAGTTTTTCATTGGACTGGGGCCTACCTCAAAAAATTCTTAAATGATTAGTAATTTCTTAAAAGGGGGAATCAAACTCCCAAAGTAAAGTAACTAGCACATTAATTCATATCTAAATTTGAATATTAATTATAATACATTGTAATGGTATGTAGTGGATGTTATTATCATACCTAAATTTCAAAATTATTTATAATAGATAGCCATTGCAAGAATAATTCACTAACATTAATTTAAATAATTGTGTAGAATGGTCATGTTAATCATATATCATTTTTAATTTTCTATCTACCAAACGTTTTTTATGCCAACAATGTTAAGCCATTTTTATAAACAAGATACTACATCATAATTATTAAACATATATGCATTATAAATTGACTACCTTGTGTAGAATCTAAGAATGTTGATATAAATTATTCATTGTATTGCTATAAAATAGAATTAAATAAGAGGTGACCACAATCTCTATTTCTAAATGTAACTTTATATAGGCCTATGTTCTCAATATCATGTAAAATGACCCGTGTAAGTAAGATTTTAGGGTCATGTTGTATGCGATAGATGAACATGTATAATCATAATAAAAATCACTAACTTACAAGTTTATTTGATGAGCCATAAATATTATTCTTATGGACAACAATAATCTATTCACTACTATATCAATTATAACTCAATAAATAAAGACTCAATGCTTTATGCAAGAAAATAAACTAATAGTGAACATAAATAATAGCATAAATATGCCATCACTTTATAACTCATGATAATATGAATCTTTTCCCAAGTTATAAATGTACCTTTAAATCAAATAAAATGATTGAATCATGTAGTAGTAAGATGATAATATACTAAGTTTCAAAAATTAAATATTAGTATAATGATGCATTAAAAGTGTCATTGGTAAATTATTTCTACTTGAATCTTGAATCATTCTTGTAAAAATATTTTAATATATAAATAAAACACTAGGTTTTAATCATTCAACCTTCAAATGAAAAAAAATGATGATCAATCCAAATATTAGTGGCCCATATATCCCCAAACATTGGCTATAAGTTTTTTAGAGTTTTGCAAACAAAACCTAATGAAATAAAATTAAAATAGAGACTAAATGCAAGTTGACCGTATTACCACCAAGAAAATTAAAGATTTTACATACTGAAAAAATCACATAGAAAACATAAAAACAAAATTACAACTTACTCCAAGCTTTTTCAAGGTATAAACAACTTCATATCTAACAATAAAAACTTGATTCCACTTATTATTTTATTTGTACTCTTATTCTACCATCCATGGGGTAAATAAGTTTCCCAGAAACACAGAAATCATTTTAATTTTCTCCAAGAAAACCAACATTAAAATTAAATTTTCTTTTTTTTAACATCAATTTTTTTTGCAAAATATAATATAAACATTATTATAATGGTCAAAAATCAAATAAGTGGTTATATAAAACCCTTTAGGTATTGTATAACCTATTCTTCACATATTTTCCTAATATTTTGAGAATAACAAAGAACAACTTATTTAATAGTATACTCCATTAATCAAACCTAGGTTCTTCCTCATTTCTAATATTTATGATATTTTTTGTCATTTATCTCAATGTATTATGTCAATTACATCTGAGTCCATTTAAATAAAATAAATATTCTTCTCCCCAACACCCATGAATCCATCATTATGATAAAAAGTAATTAATGTTAAGAAAAAAACATTAGATTTTTAATGGGGAATTTTTTATTACCCATGGTATGCATCCTTAAAATTCTCTCCATTACCCTATTGCACTATCCACTCTATCTCCCCATTCTAAAAAGAGGTTGAGGTCAATAACCAACATTACTAAATAAGAACTAGAACCCCAATCTAAGATGAATAAAAATTAAATAATTTTTTAATTAAAGATATTAATGAAGTATGTTCATTAACCATAATCATTCAATCTATTTCCAATAAATTCCAATGATAATTAACCAATGTCCAATATCAATCTATCTCATTGCTCACTACGATGGCTCTAGTCTAGGTCACTTTCCAAACTTTCAGTTGTAATCCCATTTCACAATAAGGGTTATGTTTATGAAATAAATGAGGATAAAAAGGATTAAAGTCATTTTCAATTATCATAACATGATAAACATGAGAAAGAGTGTTAATTAATATGATATACTAGTGAACAAGTTGTCTAGTCAAATAACTTATAAGTAAAACTACCTACAAATAATAATCAAACAATTATGGATTTGGTACCATTATAAAATAAAAATGGAAGGGAAAAAAATATTTTTTTGATATGAATGACATGTAAAAATAAATAAATTATCAAAAAAAAATTGACAACTACCAGATCGCACATAGTCGATGAAATAAGAAGAAATGAAAGGAAGATTTTTCATTCTCTTTTGGGTTTGGTTGTCATTTCCCTAATGGTGAACATTGTGACCTGTTATAAGAAATTTAGGAATATATGGAATATATAGGTTTCAAGGTCAGTTTGAGTGATGAATAAATAGGTAAAATCAAGCTAGTAGAGGCACAAGAGGTTTGGGAAGATTCTTCATCTCCTAAGGATGTAAATTTTCAAGTGAAAATAACATCAAGTGTCAATATAATCCATATCAGTGGTAGCCAAAATTTTTATTATATACATATATAGTATTTGGATAATTAAAATTAGTTTTAGGGCTCCTTCAAATCCTATATTATTTAGTAGTCATAATTGACTTACAAGCTTGTAGTCCTCTCTTATAAGTTTGTTTGTTTTTTTTGATTGAAATTTAATGAAATTATCTAAAATTTTTAATATTAAAAATTTCAACACACATTAAGTTACATGTTATAAAAATTAAACATATCCATTTATACCTTTATCCTGCCTTAAAATTTTAAGAAAACACAAAACATGGGTTTCTAGGTCTAAGAATTAGGACTCTAGACTATGTTTGTTAGATAACGCTCTTTCATCATATCAAAACACTCTAAACCCACTTTAAATACCTTAAAAACATCTTAACACATGATTACTAAACGTTTTATGACTATTTTAGATTTAAATATCAAGATATAGGATTTTATGTGCTTAAATAGCTAGTAGACATATACAAAGGCTGAGGACATTCAAAAATAAATAATTTTAGTTTGGTGATATATTTTATAATTATCCATCATAGATGTGATATAACCCACTATTATATACACTTAAATACACTTTTATACTTTCTAAAATTCTTAAAAGTGAATAAAACAATGTTTCCTTGATTGTATACATACATACATACATACATACATGCATACATACATACATACATACATACATACATACATACATACATACATACATACATACATATATATATATATATATATATATATATATATATATATATATATATATATGTATGTATGTATGTATGTATGTATGTATGTATGTATGTATGTATAAAATTATTTCCTTCTTGTTTCATTTCCCAATGGCTTATGACTTACCAAAACATACCTAGTTTAGTCATCTACTTATGCTGCACATACATTGATTTAGATAAAGACAAATTTAAAATGAGTAAAATATTAAAAAAATAGTTAAAACATATATTTAGACCCTACTTATCCATTATCATGTGACCAATACCTTTAAAACATGTCAAAACCTTCAATATTCTTACTAACAATTTTTTTTAAAATTTTTAATTTTGCTAGGAAGCCTAGAAACACCACCAAAAGACCTAAAAATTATATGTGAAGCTTACAAAAGGTTTATTATTGATAATTCATGAATTTGTATACCTTATAATAAAAAATAATAATTAAAATACTTATTTACATTCACCTGCACCAGATTATTAGGGAATAAAAGAATTGTTCATGAGCTCCTCCTCGTGAGTTATTCAACACTGGTGTCATGGTTGGTCATCTATGAAGGTGTCATTAAAATATTAATCCTAATGTTGATGGTAAACTAAATTTATCAATTACTTAAATAACTTCTTATCTCTAGTATTCTTCACCACCTTTTTTTCTACAATGGCTTCAATCTAATTTGGTTGCGCATGTGGTACTTATTGCTCCAAATTGATGGTAGGATAATCTTTATCTTAAGGTGAATTGTATGAGTTATCCTCCCCTATATAAGGTTAAAGGTTTTATAAATTGAATAAGCATGAGATTCCAATATCAAAGGTAATCTCCAATTCATAAGTATTATCATAAAAAAAATTAAGACCCTATAAGGTCCAATTTTATTCATTTTTAACTTGTTGTATTTCACCTTAGGGAATATTTCCTTTATGATATGGGAAAATATTATATCACCTTCCTCAAAATTCATTTCTTTTCTTATAATTTTATAGCTTATCTATTACTTTCTTTAACTTAATTCCAAATGTTGTTTTACCTGTTCATGCAACTCTTGCATAGTTGTACTAAAATACTCGCCTTCTACACTCCATTTCTCCTACTTGCCTAAGTTTATTAGCTCATGAATTCCGATTGGATGGATACAATGTAAAAATTTTAATGGTACATAACTTTTACCTTTATTTGGATAATCATTATATGTAAATTATACTTGATCTAATACTTGATCCCATTGATTAGGATGGTCATTTTCATCTTGTTGTATTCCCACTTAAGGAATCTTTCTTTTCAGAGATGGGAAAGTAGTAGATCACCTTACTAAAAATTCACTTATTTTCTTCTCATTTTATAATTTATCTTATACTTTTTTGAACTAAATTATAAATTTTGTTTTATCTATTAATGTAACTCTTCCATAACCAGAGCAAAATCCTGACCTTCTACACTCCTTTTATCTTGTTTACTTGAGTTTAATAGCTAATAATACCTCTTGGATGGATTAAAAATACAATTATAAATGGTATATAACCTTTAATTATATTTATATAATCATTAAATTCAAAAAAAATAGATAGTACTTGATCCCATTATTTATGATTGTCATTTTCAACTTGTTATATTCCCCTTACAGAATCTTTAAATTTTATGAGATGGGAAAGTAGTATACCACTTTTCTAAGAATTCACTTATTTTATTCCCATATCATAAATTATATTATGATTAATTAAACTCAGTTCAAAACATAGTTTTACATGTTTATGAAACTCTTGCATAACCATAGCAAAGCCCTCACCTTATACACTATTTTTCACCTTCTTGCCTAAGTTTATCACCTCATAACTTACTCTTTTATGGATTAAATATATAAATTCAAATGGGATATAACATAAAAATATATTTATATAATTAGTATATGTCAATTCTTCTTGAGCTAATACTTGATCCCATTATTCAGGATCGTCACTAACCAAACTTGTGAGGATGTTTCTAAGACTCATTTTGACCACTTAAATTTAACCATAAATATGAGGACGGTAAGATGATATGAAGCTTAAAAATGACCCCAAATTAAAATATTCCTCCAAAAATGGACAACAAATTTTCTATACTTATTAGACATAATGATTCTAGGAAGCCAATATAATCTGACAACTTATTTTAAAAATATGTTTGCAATATCAGTTTCATCACTTATTTTTGTACAAGCTATGAAATGTGTCATCTTATAAAATATATCAACCACAAAAAAGATAAATTCATTTTATTTTTATGTCTTTGGCATCCAAAGCACAAAGTCCATACTTACTGAATCCCATGTCCTATTAGGAAGAGGCAATGGATGGTATAAGAATTAATATTACCTTTGTCATTTATCATAACAAAATATTATACACCTTTATACAATCCTTTCCACATCATCTTAAATTTTTGGCCAATAATAGTGTGCACTCAGTTGATCAAGTGTTTTTGTTTGCCTAGTTTGTCTTGTTAAACTGCCACTATGTTTTTCCTTTAGTATATTTTCTCTTATTGACCCTCTTCATATGCATAGCTTACTTACCTTAAATAAAAATACCTATTTAAAAATTATAATCCATCCATGGAATTATATCTATGTTTAGCTAATTATCACATGTTTCATGGGCCTTCTTGAAATTAGGATCTCCTTTAAAAAAATCTTTTAGTATATCAAAACCCAATATATTAATTTAGAACTCTTTTATAATAAAAAATTTCTTAGATAATGCATATAAATCATTTTTATATTTTACAATTTAATTATTTACAATATAATAAAAACTATACAAAAATTCAATCCATTTCATGTCTTTAACTTAGTTCAGTTTGACTACTAATGAATTACAAGGTGTGATTATATGCATATAGCCTAAAATCATTGTATAGTAGATAGTGCCTCCGTTTCTTTAAGTCTTGGAAAATAACATATAATTATTGGTCTTATGATAAATATTTAATCTTGACCTCATTTATCTATTCACTAAAGTAGGCAATTGGTATTCCCTCTTGGATTAAAGCAACTCCTATGGTAGTCCTAGTAGCATCACACTCTACTTGGAAAAGTTTACTAAAATTAGGAAAACTTAATATTGATTACTATGTGATATTTTTATTTAAAAACTAAGAAATTATCTTAAATTCCTTAGTCCATTGATATTATTTTTTCCCTTTGATAGTTTCCATTATTTGAGCACAAATGCCATTATAATTCTGTATAAACATTTTATAAAAACTAGCCAAGCCATGAAAACATATTACTTCAAATACACTCCTTAGAATAGGTCGTTATTCTATGGATTTGACCTTATGTTTAGCCATGTTCAATCCATATTAGGAATTGAAAAATCCTAAATAGACCAATTTTGTCTTCATAAAGGTACACTTCTTGAGATTCATTAGTGACTTTTCTTATCAAGTAGCATGTTTAAGACCATTGTTAGATGTTTAAGATGATTTTACTTTGAATAAATTTAAATCAAAATATCATATAGGTAAACAATGAGAAATTCAATTGAAGAAACCTCTAGCACCTCATTCATGAGTCTCATGAAGGTGATTTGAGCATTAGTCAACCCAAATGACATCATAATCCATTCATATAGTACATCATTGGTCTTGAAATTTGTCTTCCATTCATCCTTGTCTTTGATCCTAATATGATGATACCCACTTTTTTAGTCTATATTCGAGAAATAATTTGCACCACATGAAAAATCCATTAGACCATTAATTCGAGGAACAAAACTCTATCCATGATTATAATCATGTTTATGGTCCTGAATTAGTGCACATTCTCTAACCTCCATCCTTATTATGAGTTAAGACTTATTAAATAGTACAAGAGCTTAAAATTTATCTAATTAATCCTTTGTCTAACATTTCTTGAGCTTGTCTCTTTATATCCACATTTTATCCTAGAATGAGGTCTATGTACTGATTGATGATTCTCATTGGAGTTAGTTAACTAGGCAAGTCATCCACAATAATGTCAATAGTGCATAACTTAACTTTTATTTTCAGATATTATACAAGTAATCGTTATGAGTAGCACCTTAATATTTTCTTCTAATTATATATTCTCCTCTTTCAATGGTATGAGTGTGTGAATTTTTCCATCTTTCTCAAAGGTGTGGGTATTTATTCCCCCATCATGTATGGATTTCATTTGAAATTTATAAGGTCTACCCAATATTATATGGTAAGCATCCATATGAATGACATCACACAATACCTCATCCTTGTAGTTGTCTATCTAAAATTCCACTTTACATTTCTCATTTACCAAAACTTGGTGTCTTTTTTTGAGCTATGTCATATTATAAGGAGTGGGATGTGTTACTCTTTTAAAACCTAAAATTTCAAACATTTCTAAAGATATTAGATTTTCATTACTTCCACTATCTATAATAACCTTGATGCACATACCTTTTGACTTATGTAGGCTCCTTAATTTCCTTCTTTGTATTAGATAATTCCCTCTTAATAATTAATGATTCTTAAAATTTAGCTACAACTTCATGAGAAGGTGATACCACACTCCCCTCATTAGCTTGGATAATTTGATCATTGCCTTGACTTGTAGAAGGATTCTCTAGGTACTCATATGATCTATTAACAAACTTGTTGCATTAGAAACATATACCTAAAATTCCTCTTCATCTACCTATTATGAATGGAATCCTACTTGTGAATGAGTAAACAACTCTCTTGGTTTGAGATTAACTTTATACAACTATAGATTCTGCATTATTGATCTACAACTTTCTCTTTCGACCATGATATTCTCTTCCTCTAAAATTTCTACCTCCACCCTTCAAATGTTCAATTTTCTTCACAAAAATTTTCTCTTATATTTTAAGAAGAAATTGGTATGCCTCCTATTTATATTAGTGATATAAGGATGATATAATATTGGAGTTTTAACCTTAACCTATAATATATCTAGCCACATTTTCAACATCTTATTTAGTATGTCCTATTCTGATGGTTAGTTTATAGATCTCTTCCATGTATTCCTTAACTTTCATCTACTTTTACCTTAGGTTTTTAAGATTATTACATTTATTAGTTTCATATTATTTTGGCATGAATTTTCCTTTGAGATTAGCCACCATTATTTATTAACTCTTTTTTTATTGTACCTTTCCTTCTCCTCTCATCTTTCACTCCATCCCACCAAAGGGATACATGACCTTTCATTATTGTAATAGAAAATTTCACTTTATTTTCATCCTCTATTACTTTATAATCAACTTACTTATCCATGGAATTGATATAGTCAACCTGATCTTCTATATTTAAACTACCTTCATACAAATGTACTTCTAAATTGGGTTTAGAGCTAACTCTCATGATTACCTTGGTAAGTCTCTCTTATACCCTTTATTATTTTTATTATTATCTTTTTCTCTTATTATTTAGGCATTTCATCATATCCATCACTGAAATATATTATATCAATTCCATTTTTTGATAATCGCCATGGGCTGTAAAAGATTTTGTATATTCCTCATCTCCTCAGGCAATACTGCTTGAGTAGGCTACCTCCATTGACCTCCTCTAGCTCTTCATAGAGCTGGAATCCTTAAAAGATAGATATTAGTAAAATTATTCTTACTACATTGACTGAGATATTAATAAAATTAAAGGAACCTAGTACTTTTCTCTAATACCAATATGGGGTAGGGGTCTTAAGATCCTATATCCTTAAACAGTTAGAATTGGGTTCCAAGATTGTATCCCTTTATTCTAATTCTATTTTTTGATTTTTTAATATGATGAACTAATATAACTTTGGGAATCATCAAAATTTCCAAACACATTCATTCACATGTTATAAAAATTTATCATATCAATTTAAACCTTTATTCAACCTTAAAATTGTAAGAAAACACAAAACAAGGGTTTCTAAGCCTTAGAATTATGATTTTAGATTGGGTTTTTGATAAAAATTTATTTTAATATGTAAAAAAACTCTGAGAAAACTTTAAAAAATAAAAAACATACTAGAATATCATTCTTTAAAGTTTCATAAAATTTGGAGTATTAAATTTTAGGATGTATGGTTTTTTGTTTTCAAAATTGTAGTATGACTATTCAAAGGCCGAGAGCATTAAAAAATAAATAATTTAAGTTCGGTGAATTATTTAAAAAATACTTATCCTATAGGTGGTATTAAAAACTATTATTTAACTTTACATACAGTTTTATACTTTGAACAATTCTAAAAAGTGAATAAAATAATGTTTGTATGACTATACTATCTTATCAAATATACAACATGAAAAAAATTATCAAAAGGAAAATAACTATATTTTAAATTAAAATTAAATTAATATAAATTTTCATTTTTTATGCAAAATAATAATAATGTTTTCTTTATTCATATATCTTCAAAAAATGATACACAACATTTTGCAGACTATCTCCAACCTCTCCAATAACTTACAAATTCAGACTTTATCCTTTCTTTATTAATTTACTTAGATACTTCTATTGTTATTTCTAATTTATCCAAATATTTTTTTATGTCTAACATTATTTCCTTCCTTTTTCATGAGCCAAATATCTCTCAACAACTTATGACTTATCCAAACATGGCTAGTTTAATCATATACCTATGTTCCACATACCTTGATTTAGAAAAAGACAGGTTTAAAGTGAGTCAAAGTATTAAAAAAATATGAAAAATATTTTTATACCCTTACTTGTTAACATAGGATATGTCCTTCATAACATGCCAAAACCTTCAATCATCTTACTAATAAATTTACATTTTTAAATTTTTAGTTTTGGCATGGAACCCAAAAACACCACCAAAATACATAGAAATGAAAATTTAAGCTTACAAAAGGATTATTATTGACCATTAATGATTTTTTAGACCTTATAAGACCACTAAAAAACATAATATAACTTCTTATTTACATGCACATTATTATTCATTTAAGGGTCTAGAGTTTGGGGCATAGGTGGAATCAGGTGTTAATATAATCCATATTAGTGGCACCTAAAATGTAGATTATAGATAGATAGAGTAGGTGGATAAATAAAATCCTAACTTAGTTACTTATTAGTCTATGAAAGGCCTTTTTATTGGTCATTCTAATGAGCTTGTATAGGATTGATAGTATTTTTTATATAAAATCTTGGCTTGGAAGAGCATGCCCTAATTGGTAAGTTTACAAATGGCCAAAAATAGGATAGGTTGAACACTATATTAATCATCATTGCGAGCCCTAAATAAAAGTAATATTTTTTACCAAAGTATTATTCACTACTATTTTATATTTTTTTGAGGCAATGGATAAGATAATAAATAATCGTTTCTTGTCTTTGGGAGTCATTGGTCTCTAGCTTTAGTAATGGCAACCCGACATTGACATTATTTTAGCTCAAAAATGAAGATTAACTAAGTGGATATGATTTAATTTGCTTATTATAGAAAATTGGGGATAATAATATCTTAAATATTTGGGAAATTTGTTTGGGTATTTCATTGAGATTGATTATATTTTAGAAGAAGGCGTAACTTCCTTTCCAAGGGTTACATTTTTTTGGGATCTTGATTCAGATATTCATGAAAGTATCCTTATCAAAATTTAATGGATATATTGGAAGAAATCCATTTATATCATTAAAATTCATATTATATGTCTTAAGTTAAGGAATCTGAGTCATACTAAGCTTTTTTGTAAGACTTTTTCTCTACGTTCAGTCTCTAATTATTATCAGAGAATCATGTTTTGAATCTAACCTTTGGATCCTCTAGATATTTCATTCATTATAACAATGGAAATATTTTGGTCCATAAAAAGTAAAATAAGGAGGCTCATATTAAGAAGGAAAAGGTGGTTTAATTAGATCAAAATTCAAAATTGTTGGAAACATAGGTGTTTTACGATTAAGGGATGAAATAGGACTAGCTACGAAAATAAATGGGTATCCTTAATAGTCATAATTTTAATATTACAAAAATATAGGTCTTGTTGGAAAAATTAGATAAAGGGGAATACATGTCTCCTTATTTAATTCTAAAATATTGTCAATTTTTTTTAGTACAGTTGTAAGTAAGCATGTCTATTCTTCAGTGTTCACTTGTAGTAGGCCTAGGATGTAGTTCTCTCTTAAAATATTAGAGAAGATGAACCTAAGAAAGGTTATAGTCTAGTTGATCTTAAGTGAAAATTGAAAGTGAAAGAATAATATTTGAAGGAGGATATAAACTCAAATAAAATTTTGAGGATTTCCCAGTCTTATAGTTCTCTTCTTCAACTAAATTCGGGTCTACATAGGAGATGTCAAAAACTAGCCAAGGTGTGTGTTGCAGGAGAAGTCTTAGATGGTAGACAAGGAACTTAACCAAAATTATTTGAGCTTGTAATTTATGGATGGGGTTTAATTCCCCTCTAAAAAATTATGAATCTCATATCCCAAAATGTTATGGGCTTGAATGCCCCTAACAAGAGAAGCTTGGTGAACAATCTCTTTTTTAATTTTCCTCTAGGTTTTGTAAAGATTGAAGATTTCAAGTTAAATATGGCAGAATAATTAAGTATAATTTAGACCTATTGGATTATATGGAGTATCTCATTTGCTTAATATTATAGGCCCTCAAGGTATTTGGAAATTATCTTGTCTCTAGCAATAGTTTATGTGGATATGATAGGTTCTAGCTCTAACTGACAACTTTATCAAATTTTATGTTTTTCTTCTAATACAAATTTTATAATGTTTAACGTATATGGTATAAATGATTATGTGCATAATATTTTATATGGAGTGAGTTGTCTAATTTTATATCATATTTTCCTATTTAAAACGTGGTTTTGGTTGGTGATTTCAATACCCTTCTTTCCACTTTAGAGAAACTGGGTGGGTTTATGTGAGTGGCCACTTTAAATTTGATTTCTATAAAGTTATCTCTAATAATGAATTGATTGATGTAAGGCCTAATTAGGGGTACTTTACTTGGAACAATAAAATTTGTTTTTCTAATAAAATTTTGGAATGATTGGATATATTTTTATTTTTCCTCGGTTTGGTTTTCTCAGAATTAAATTTAAAAAAACATTATTTTGCCTATCGCTACATTGGATCATTTCTCCATGGATCTTAAAATTTATGTTGATATCCCTCTAATGATCTTCCCTTTTAAATTTTGAAATATGTGGATATGTGATAAATTTCTACCTAATTTAATGAAGATTTTGTGGAATAACAACCCTAGTGTGTCAGGTTCATAGTTGTTCAGGATGGTTAATAAATGCCATTTTATTAAAAAAATCAAGAGAAGGCTCAATTGGAGGCTAAAATAGATAATTTGAATAAGGTGGTTTGTAGTGTAGGGATGGATATTACCTCATATCATCATATACTTTCCGATTATGAAGAACTTTTGTTATGGGATTAAATTTATTGGAAGAAGAAATCAAGAGATTGTTGGCTCAAAGAAGTGATCGTAAATCTACCTTCTTTCATAATTCAATCAGATCTAAATGAAGTGTGTCTTAAATTTAATATATAAAATCTAGTGTAGGAGCAATGTTTTATTTTCAATCATATATTCATAAGGATACTATAAATTTGTTTTAGAATATGTTAAAAGGGGAAGTGGATTTTGATTTTTTTGCTCAAAAACATAATATGGTTGTCATTCTTAGGTTGGTGACCCTGAGAAAAATGATAAGATTATTTCATCATTCAGATTGGAGGAGGTGCCAATGGTGGTATACTCTATGGATAAGATAAAGCCTTAGGCCCTAATAGGTTCCCTATCACTTTCTTTCGATGCTTCTAGGAGATGATATGAGTGGATGTTATGAATGTGGTGGAAGAGTGACAAAAAATAAAAAAGGTTTCCTCAGATATCAATGTTTATTTCATATATTTATTTCCAAAAGTTGAATCATAGGTGATTTTTGGTTATTTCTATCTCATGTCCCTTTGTAATACTATATATAATATTATCTCCAAATATATGGTTATTAGGCTCAGACCCTCAATGGATGCCCTGATTTTGGTTGAGTAAAAAGAGATTGTGCTAGGGAGGAACATTCAATAAAGTATTATCATTGTATATGAAATGATTAATTCACTTTCTCAATATAATTGTAAAGGTCTGATGTTTAAGCTTGATATTAGTAAAACATATGATCGAGTAAAATGGTATTTCATACTAAAGGTATGAGAGAAATTTGGTTTTTGTAGATGTAGTTATGACTGGGTTTTCAATTATGTGGTAGGTCTAAAGTTTATATTTTTTGTCAATACAAGTTCATCTAGTTTGTTTGAGGCTTCTTAGGGCCTTAGAAAAATTTCTCCTATATCCCTTTCTCTTCATTCTCATGGCATAAGCTTTGGGGTGTTCTATGAAGCAATATAAGGAAGAGGTCCATTTGACATTTATTAATGTATTGCATGAATTTGAAATCATTACTAATTATCATTTCATACATGTTACCTTTATTTTTGTGTAAGCCTCAATTAGTGAAGCTCAACATTTCAAAGAATATACTATCTAGTTATGAGGATACTTTGAGTCAATTTTTTATTTATATAAAATATGGAGTTTATTTCGTTAACTATTATGGGTGCTTACAGTTGGATGTCTTCCTAATTATATGTTTTTATATTGGTAAACTTCCTACCAAATATATTGGTGTTCCCTTATTTTTTGGTGTAGGGAAGGGATCTCATTGGGTTTGGTTGATTAATTTTATTAAGGCTCATCTAGATTCTTGGTAAAGAAAGTTGCTTTACCTAGCTAGTCACTTAATGTTAATCAGATATGTTTTGATATTTCTCCATGTATAATGATTTTCTATTCTTTAACCACCTTATTTTGTGTAAAATATTTTGATTGAAATTATTAAATATTTCATATGGAAGGGATTTTATAATAAGAAGAAGATTATTTTGGTTAAATGGGATAGGATTTGTTTGGAAAAGAAGATGGGAGGTGTTGGGGTTAAAATATTGAGTATTCAAAATTAGGCTTTAGGTGTAAATTTGGTTAGTGGGATGATATAGAAATTGAATGCCCTATGTTACAATTTTATGCAGTAAAAATATTTGAATTTGGAAAATATTTTGAGTATTATTTTTATAATTAATCCTTTGAGGGGTTCTCATTTTTAAATTTTTTTTCTCAAATACAAACCTCATGTTATGAATCATGTTTCTTGGACTACAAATAATGGTAGACTTGCTAAATTCTAGGATGAATCCTAGAATGGGCATAAACCTCTTTTTGATACTCTTAATTTGGTTGAGGTAAGAAATATTCTTTCAGTTGCTTGCGATGATTTAGTAGTGGATTATTTAGATCTTCTACCATCCGAGGGTATGATGTCTTGTTATTGTAAAAAAATTGACAACTTAGTTATTCCTAAGGATTAGTGTATATTTATTTTTGATTATCTCATGAATCACAAATTATTTCCCCACTCTATGGAGGATCTATTGAATTAAATTATTAAAATTATAAACAAAATTCATTATGACTGGCATACTAGTTGGTTGAGGAAAATCATGATTCTATGATATGGGCTCATTTCTAGTATTGGCGAAAGGAGGGCCTTTAAAAAGTGGGTTAATTTATGTCACTAGTAGTTCAAAATCATATAATCACTCAAGACAAGTTGGTTAATTTTTTTTCCCCTTTAACTATTGTTTTCACAAAAATGAGGAAAAATCAACAAACCATACTTTATTTGCATGTTCCTTTACTTCAAGGTGTTTGTCTTGGATATGTTGTAATTTGGGGTGGTCTTAGGATTGCACTTAATCCCTTCCTAATCATTTACCTTTTTATTTAATTGGTGATATAAATAAATCCTTGTATGGTCTATGTTAGGTGAGTCATTCTATTTTGATGTCATTGATTTGGAAGGAAAGTAATAAGTGAATGTTTGAAGGTAATGAAAGGCATATATCAACCATTTATCAAAGATATGGATGTTGCATTCTCTTGAGGTCATTTCAGCTCTTGTAAAATGAATAAATGGTATGATCTCATTTGTAGACATGAGAATGTGTGCCAAATGGAAGTTGTTGTTTTCTCCCCCCATTAATGTGTCACTGGTTACATCATGATTTTTTGCTAAGAAAATTTAATTTATTATTAATAGATATTTATAGTTGGTGATTTGATTTGATTAAGATTATCTAAGTTGTAAGTCATAAGTTATTATGGGATAGTTGTATGTTGATTTGATTTCATGATTTCATTTCTATGATTTTAGTTGTATGTTATATTCTTATAGTATGATCATATTTATTTATTATTATAATAGTATACATACATACATACATATAGACATATATCATGATGATTACAAGATATCTAATTTATTATCATGATTCGGAAGTAGGATAGATTCAACCCTAAAAGTATGATGGAAGGAAAGCATCATCAAACAAGGTAACATAGATGAAGGTGTTGGGAATGATAGAGGAATATTTAGAACCTTGCATACAACACATTATATAGTCCATGTTATATGCAATTTTTGAATTTTTAACACTAGTACGTTTCTTATGCTATCTGTATTTAGATAATTATTATGTATGGTTAGTTGTGTGTTATCTTAGTTTAATGATTGTGTGTAATTAATATCGTGTGATTACATTTTGGTTATTAAACATATATTTAATCTATAATGTAGTATTATGCTTATGTTATGTTATGGAATTCATGATTGAAAATAAATTTGTGTGATTCAGTTACTACTTTATATATCCTAACCATCATATTTTGATTTAATATTTATTGGTTTACCATTGTTAATTAAAATAAGATTATAGACTTTATAATATTCATATTGCTATTAAGTCATTATAGGTATTTATTTATATTAGATTATTTATTATCTAGTCATATTATTATTAAATCATTAGAAATATATATAAATAGGAAAAAAAACATCATCCATAGAATAGGAAAAATAATATAAATAAAGTAATTATATTGTATTATAATCAAGAAATGAAATGAATTAGAATAAATCAAAAGAGAAAAAATAGAGAGAAAAGAATGTATATATATATTAAATAAAAATATTAAGTTCATTCCAAAAAAAATAGGCATGTTTTAAAATAAGGGTAAGTTCGAGAAGAGAAGGAGGAGAGAAGATAGTAGAGTGCAAAGAGGATGACAAGAATCAAGTGAAGAGGGAAAATTTAAGATGGTGCCAGGCATTTCGGCTAGATAGGTGAAGTTATTAAAATTTCTTATGGTATGTGTCCTTTAACATCTAAAACAAATTATGTATATCTAAGTAAAAACCAAGCATTATTTAACTATGTATATAGATATTAAATGCAATGAACTATATGTATTTGATTCATAAATTTTAGGAGAGTATATAGATGAATCACATGTAAGAATTCATCAAATAAATTAAAAATAAACATATAATGAACTGTAGGAGATAATTCTATATAAAAATGGTAGGGAAGTGTTGTGCACTTTAATGAATACATAACCTAAGTAAATTAGGAAACAAACAAATTGACCTATAGATATTTCATATATATAATTATTTTGAAGTCCATTAGCATGAAAATAACATGAGACTACATGTATCTAAATCCTTTATAGATGACATAATTTGAATAGAGACTGAGTTTTGTTATAGAAACTATATTTTTATTCTCATTCATAGATTTGTCTAAAACTCTATGTGCATAGGTCTAAAAACATGTCTATTGTTTAGTTTAATAAGAATGATATTGAGTCATTTAAAAGGTTGGATGAATACAAGTCCATCAACAGCGTTTGTAATTTCCAAATGATCATATAATTATGTAGTTTAGTAGAATGATATAAACATCCTATAATTACTATAAAAAATTGAAGAGCCTACATATATTTGGTCTTTTGTTCATTTCCTTAATTGGTGATGATGTGTTTTATACATTTAAATTTGGGTAAATGCATTATCAATCACAGTAAGCCATATCTTTTCATGAGATGCATCTACTAGTCCAAATTCAGTTGCAACTTCTCACTATGGCAATAGAGGAATGCTTCTTTTCCTACTCCACATCATTCAATACATATCTTGAATTTATAAAATATGAATTTTATATCCTTGCATAGATATTTGGTGATTGTGTATATCAATCAATCTCCTTAACTTTTGAACATCATCGCACTTTTGCATAGATGTATGGCAGAAGAACATAAAGCACATATATGAAATTATGTATATTCTTATTCAATCTACTTTATCTTCATACCAAAATAAAATATATTGTTAATATTTAAACTTATGGTACTTTGGTTACATTTTAGTTATAACTAAATATGTAGATTATCATATAACTAATTATCAATGAACATATAATTGATATATGGATTTATATCAATAGTGATTGGCCAATTATGTAACATGGACCATAAGATCTACTTTAAGTTTACAAATTCTAATTTATATAGTCATTTGTAATTTTATGCTAATGTTTCCACTTACTATGATTAGTAATAGTAATTTTCTAATTGATGGAAATGTAATTTATTATGAAATCATGAAATCACATGAGAACTAACATGGAAATTAATAGAGTAACTTCAATATAATCTTATTTACCAATTTTGAGATATATAAAATATGGTCATAGACTCTATAGGTTTGGAGCATTGTGTATGCTTAGCTTAGTTAAATGAAAATCAGTATTTACCAATGTATAATACTATTCTTATATAGCATATTATAATATATAATGAACATCGACTTATTAAAATAATGAACTATGTAAATGGTATTAACTTACATAGTAAACTAAAAATAAATCTATTTCTTAATTATTATTTGAATAAATAATGACATATTAAAACAATGATATATGTATAAATGAACTAAGGTTATAATATATAATTATGTATAATTGGTTATTTAAACAAGGATAATATATGACTATGTATAATTGGCATTCAATAGTGAATAAATATTAAATATCTAATATTGATTTAACTATGTGAATGTTTGATGGAACTTTCACTTAAGAAAGCGTAGAGTAAGGATATAAATGGTATAATTATTATAAGACTAGATTGACTTATCTTTACATAAGTGATAATTTTAGTGATCTTCGAGTCAATCATAATGATCATAGGGTTTGGTTATGGTCCTCACCTTGCCAAGGTGTTCTTGTAAGATATAATAGTACTCCAATGGTGGCTATGATATCAAACATAATGAGCTTAGATCCCTATCTTTACGTCACCAGGTCTACAAGGTCTCTAATTTGGTAAATTACACTCATGTGGCTTTGATATGGCATTTCCATGGCATCTTTGTGGCAATCTGCTAATCATTGTTCAAAATATGATCATTGCCTTTGAATTTAGATCCAAGTAGATATATTAAAATTAATATCCACATTCCTATAATTTGATGTTGGGATGAACATCTTTGATAGGTGCATGACCATTAATTTTATACTCATCTTTAGAACTCTTTGCTATGTTAAAATTGGTGTATGCATACTTATAATTTGACATTAATGTGAACATATTTTACAGGTGCATGACCATCAATTTTAAACTCATCTTCATAACTCTATTCTATGTTAAATTTTCATTCTTGTGACCATAATTTGATGTTTACATGAATGTATTTGATGGGTATATAACCATCAATTCTAAACATGTAAGCTATAATTTTTTTATTGTTTAAAATTGACATATTCACGACTATCATTTGACATCCACATGAATTTCATTAACAGGAGAATGAGAATTAATTTTAAACATGCCCATAGGTTTATCTATTGGTATTATTACTTATCATTCCCAATTTCATCCTATTTCCTATGTGTGCCACATGGTCACTTCTTAGTGCTTCCGTGCTTTTTTTAATAGGCTCATGTGCATCATTTGATATTTTTATTAGGATCTTGTGACAGTGACACTTGTTACCCACATAGAGATTAATTAAACCTTTAACAATTCAATGTTTCATGCATCATTTAATCATTTATTTTAGGATCACATAAACTATAGATCTCAAGAACATGCTCGAGCTTTAACTCTTTGGTTGGTGTTTAACTTTTCAATACTTATCATGCTCCATTAGATCCATATCTTGTATGATCAAATGAAAACCAGTAGATCAAGGTACAATATATGTACATTCATTGGCTTTGTTGAATTCATGACTAGGTTCACGTCGTTTGATCAATATAATTTGAGTGAATGCAGATCATTGATCCTATAATTAAGAATGAAATTTAAGCTTGAGAGAAATATAAAGGACTTAGGATAAAATATATAAGATAATTTCTAAACATATTAAAGGGGACCCCGTGAATTAAAATAGACCAAGGCATAAAGTCTTTAAACCAAAGTTAGAAACCTAAAATAAAATGACTCTGTGAATAATAAAGACATAGTGTAATGTCTTAGCCTAAGGATTTTATCATAATAATAGATATGATAAACATTAGGATAAGAATTTAGGCTAAGACTTATACCAAAGGGACCATACGGCTATTTAGACTAATCTAGGATTTTAAGCCTAAGGTTTGGTTGTGTTGAAAAACATGATCAAGCCTTAGGATAAAAATTAAACTATGTCCATGGTTCAAGATTAATTGGGTCCATGTTTAATCCATGTCTAATATTTAACCTAATACCCCTTTTCAATTAATTTTTTTGAGAAATGTATATTACATAAATTTTTAAATAACATAGGACTGTAAATTATGAAAAAAAATCCTACAATTTCTTAGTAGCATGCCTTCAAAAACAATCGTCAATCCCCCAACACATGACCCCTACCTTACTATTGGTGAATTTGATTAAATGGTAACATGTTAAATTGATAGATGGGAATCTTTTAGAAAGAGATGTAATTAGTATAGTATGATAATGTCAAATTATTAGTGGTTTTGAGAGATAAAAAATAAAAAAAGAAAAAAATCTTGTTATTCAATAATCCAAAAACCAATGTGATGCTTATAATGTAATTCAAACATTTTCTAATCCACTACTGCTTCCATTCATTTATGAGAAAGAATTTTTAGGACTAATGGTGGTTGGTTATGATGTCTCACCTTATAATGAAAATGAGGTTCCTTCATATATTTTGAGGAAAATTTAATGCAAGTTTAATATTCTGAATGAAATTCTTTATTATTATTATTATTATTATTATTATTATGAGTTTTTAAGGCTAATAAATAGGCTCTTAATAGAATATATTGGGTGCATATCATCTTCCTAATCAACCTATGAGAATCTCTATCATATAACCACTTTAGCCTAAGACAATCCCCTCTATAGTGAAGGATGTTGTATAAATTGATAATTTACATGCACTTAGTGCACTTAATGACACCCTTGTGTAACATACAAGCCAATTTTCCCATACTGATGCTTATGGGAGTGAAAATGAAGATGGCCCAACTAACATTTCTACTCAACCACACTTATGTAGATCTTATGGTTCTCTATGTACTACAACTTAAATTATATAAAGAGAAAGATTTGATGTAAACTAATTATGGTGGTGTTTATAATTGGATAGATGATATGGTTTTAACCCCTATTGTAAGAAACACAATGGCTAATTGTATGGGGCATCATCAAAGATGAAAAGTCAAAAGAACTTAGAGAAAGCATAGAAATGACAAGTGTCAAAAATGTAGGCCATGAATTAAAGCTTGAATGTCTTCCTATATATTGATGTTACATGAAAATCATACACATTATGTTTAATGGTATGTAAATCAAAATACATAATCCACTAGAATAAGATTGAATGGAGTACATTCAATCAAGAAAGGAAGTTCCAACAATGCAAGCTAAAATTGGACTTTCACCAAATCCATAACAAACACATAGGTAAAAAGTGTCACAATCGTGAGGAGTATCATAAGACAACCAATGGCATTCAATCCCTCAAATCAAGATCAATGAACTAGATTCATTTGTGCAAGGAACTATGATGGTATGAGGCAAAGAGGATTTTTTACAAGAGAAACCATCTCTTTTAAATATTAATGAGCTAGATGACATGATGACACCACATAATCAGGACATAATAGATGTAAATATTATATGGACCCATGAAAGGCAAAGGTATAAATGATTGATACATGAAAAATTTAAGGCACAAAACTCATAATTTGGACTCATTGCCACCATTAGAGCTTTGCACGAACTGTTAAAAAATCCATAGAAAGTATGAGATCCCTAATTTAACCATAAAATCATTGTAATGAATCCAAGGAGATTGGATTATTGTTTTTGAAAGGATAATTCAATTTGGGATCCGAATTGCAGTCCACTAGTTGGCAATATGATAAAATCCACAACCATGGAAGCTTGAAGAGGTGTTCTAAGGAGAATATGAAGATTTAATTGACCTTAGATTATATTATATAATATATATTTTAAATAAATATTATATATATAAATCAATTTAATATATTAAATATATTACTTGCCTTCAATTTGATATGACTACTCCCAAGGTGCATTTACATTCAAAAATAGGTGGGAGTTCCCAACGAATTTAAATTTTAAATTTACTTTTAAAAATAGGGTCCATATAATTTTTAGACATTTTAAGGAGTAAAAAAATCCTTTGAACGTGTATGACCATATATATTCCTATTCCTACATATTCTTAGTTTTTTCTAAACATACATTGTAGAGCACTAACAGATTAAGATAGAGCAGGTTGTAGAGTGTCCAAAGCATTAAACATATATGTTATTGTCATTTATTTAGATCCTTATTTTTAGGTATTTAATCTTAATAGTGTTTAATATATTTTTCACTCTATGTAAAATTTTTGATTGATTTGTGTTAACTTGGCCATTTTATTCAATGTTTATCACTTTATGTTATGAAATCATTAAATTTCGATACTTTACCTAGATTATTATAATATTTTTGGCCCTATTGGATTGTGTCCATCTATGATTTAAACAAGCTTTCTTTTGAAATAGCATGCACATGACTATTATTAGGTCAAATAGGGTTTTCAAATTGTAACACTAAAATTTTATAAAACATTGAAATAAATATAATTTCAAATACTCTGCTTGTATATACTTCAATAAAATTTTAATAAAAATTAGTAAAATTTTTAATAATGTGTGTTGATCTTAGGGAGGCCCTGAGTTATCCTAGGTAGTAGTGAGCCCTACTATAAATCCCAGTACAAAAAGAAAATAAGTCAAAGGAGTCAAGTGGGTGTATAAGATAAAAATGGGTGGACTCCACTAGTTGTAATTCAATATGGGTAGATTAATTGTTTGATTTAAATTCAATGGAAAATAGTCAAACAATAATTAATTTTCACCTTTTTTAATCACCTTCATCATCTGGTAAAAACTAATAAATTGCATATATTTAGATAATAAACCATGCAGTTCAAATTTACTTTATTAAAAATGAATGAGCATGAATAGTTACTCAAAATTCATCTCAATTGTGCATAAAGTGGTGAGCCTTTACAATATAAATTTTTTTATATCCATCCATCATAATAGAAAACATAATATAATATAGTAGGTTATCCCCCATAACTTTGTACTATGGAATTTACCAGAATAATTGACTATACATCCACATGTAATTAGGATTTAAAATTCTAGAGTTGGGTAAATGAAATTGTTTAGTTGAGAAGCCAACATACTATTGATGAATTTGGGTGTACTCCTAGAGTAAATAAATATATCTGAATTTTATTTCTTGAGAAAACTGACCACCTTAATATTTGGAGGAGTACTAGTACCTAAATGTGCATGACAAGAAATGATAGGTTGATAATATTCATATTCATCCTCAAGTCCTTCCAAACTATTAAAGTATATTTGTGTCAAGGATGTAATGCAAACAATAGAATAACATTTATTAGATTATAGTAACAACAATAATATGGTAGTGTCACTTTAGGGATTCACTCAGTTTTATTGGAGAGATTATTTGGTTACAACTTACCACCTTCTAGTATACAAGCAGACCCTACTATAGGGACAATAAGAATATGGTAGTGACACAATATACATAAATTTGTTATGATGTAAATTACTTTATATTTTCTAATATAAACCCAAACTCTTCAAAAAAACAAATGGATATACACAATGATCATTAATCTGAATTGATTCATGTTAAAACAAGTTCAAAAGGAGGGAGTAAGCTAGGGAAGAAAAGAAAGTTCCCTTGAAACAAAAAAGAACAATAGATCTACTTTGATTTATATTGGCAACCCAAATAGCATCTAGTTGAAATTAGACTACTCATATTTAATTCACATCTAGACTAACATTAAAATGATATAATACTATGGGATGCTTGTATCTAGACCAAACATTAGCTGTGAGGCTAGCTCCTCTGAATATGTGAATTTAGGATCAATTTATAAACCTATTAGATGTTAGGTTCAAAATATTAAGGAATAAATTGAAATGATTCTTCAAACATAACAAGATCCTATGAACTTTTAAAATATGCAAGACCTTATTACTTTAATGTCATAACTATCAACATAATTTTCGAGTCCCTTAAGTAGTTATAGGTGAAGATTTCATGGAATTAAATATTCAAATGAGTTTGGATCCTTGAGGTCTCCTCCAAACTCCACATATTAATGCATTCCTTTTAGACTATTATCTTCTTTTGATGTGAACCTTTCTTTCATTATGAAAACAAAACTCTCCTATATAGACCATTGTGCATGATGTGATGTCCTTTGTATGGACTATGATAGGTTATAAAGATGATTTGGGAGTTTTGACAATAAAAAAAGTACCCATGATTTTATTTATGTATGATGATGTCCTAAATATTGCATTACGCTACTTGAAAGTCTATACCCTTGACTTCTACATTAAGCATGGTTCACCCACTTGATTGTAGTAGTTCTCTTAAACCTAGATGTAGATGTAAATTTATGTTTCTTTATCCCTATTTCAACCTCACATGTAGATGACATAATCACCTAGCTCAAATATAAAACCCTAAGTATAAGGTTTTTACAAAGACTGAGTTTGTTTTCAAAATTCTATTATCTTTATATGCTCAGTTAGACATAAGTAGAAATTTTAAGCATATACATGTAATATATAGGTCTTGTGTATATATTTATTAATATGAATTTTGAGTTGATTTTATGATGGGATAGATCGACATATGAGTTTTGAGTACTTTTGGTTATAAATGTTTTTTATGGATTATCATATATATATGGTAACTATGAACATTTCTCATTCAAACAAATGAAAATATATATGTATGAACGAATATTATTTGTCAATAAAAATAGTGAAATATATAGACTATGTAAATATGATTGTAATTCAAAACCATGGAAATTTATGTATGGATAACACATGCAATTGTTATGCAAAACTGTGGGGATATTTGTATATGAACTAGGTTCATTTACTTTAT